>JAATLQ010034305.1:0-22097 GCA_013421005.1 Heliconius erato x Heliconius himera
TTTTTATAGATTCAAACAACAAACACTTTGCACATTCTATATCAGTTGAAGAGAAGGATGAGACGCAAACACGAACAATACTTTCTTCATCCATAACGTCCACTTTGTTTTGAATGAATGCTAATATTTCAGATATAACTATATTACAGTTGTTACACTTCACTATATTAGACGACGCCATATTAGCACTCAAGGAGCACAGCGACGTGCTCTCACATCGGAAGCGCGCGCGTCACTGACAATATACAAAAACATATTTCATTTACATTTTAACAAAAAACACAAAATCTCACCTATACACCCATTAGAATGTATTACACTTTAGCGAAGTTCAATCTAAAAATAGCTTTCGAAACGAGCTTTTTATCGACTATCACCCTCCTTACAATGAGATCACGCACGCAGGACCAACAATAATGATTATGTAAATACATACATACATACATACATGTATGTATGTATGCGCAGGCGCAACTCAGTGTAATGGCGACCGTCTGACTGGCGGCCGTGCGCACGCGCATATAAAAACCAAAATAATTAAATTAAAATAATCGAAAAAACTGTAAAAACTTAATTTATTAAACAAATATTTTATAATAAATATTTTATAATGAAATATTAATAAATATTTCATTATAAAATTAGTATTTTATATAATGATGTGTTAAAATTTAGCTTTTTTTAAAGTTTGTCTGTAATTTTTTGCATACAATATTTACATGTGTGAGCTTAATTAGATTTCGTGTTGTGTCGGTGTAAAGTGTTTTTTTTTTTGTGATCTGGTTTTAAGTGTATGTCTGTCTGTCATTTTATACGGTGTATCGCCTTACAAGGATTTGTGTCAATTATTTGCGTTTATCTATCACTTGGACTTGTTTGCTTTGGATAATCTCTGACCTAGTATTTAATTTACTGTCTATGATTTTGAGGTTTTATCTAAAAGGAAAGATAATGATATTATATGTATTATATTAATAGTGTGACCAATACTTTTTAGAAATTAAATTTCTTTAGCAATTTTAGGCAAACGGTACATGGTGACAAAATTATTTAAAGAATATGTAAAACTTACTTATTATTTATTTGTCCTTAACATTGATTTTTATGAATATTTTATCTTTAACAGAATTTAAGCTTCGCAATCTGAGTTTGTTTTTATTTTTTTGAATTCGTTACTCGAATACATACATCTCTACAAATATGATTTCTTTACTTATAATATAAAACTAAAGAGTTTGTAAAGTTGAACGCGCTAATCTCAAGAGCCACTGATGTGAATTGAAAAAATATTATTGTGTTTCATAGTCTTTTTATATTGGAAGATTGGACCGAATAAAAATGTGTGATTTGTATCACATAACCACATTTTTATTGTCGGATTTGTTGTTTTCCTTTGATTTTGGGGGTTACCAAGTGTAAGCTTTAAAATAAAATTAAATCAGCTTCACGCTGTATCCCGCACACAGCAGCGTATGCAGAGGGAACCTAGTGTTAAGACACTCCGTGCCCCACTTTCTGCCGAATTCTGGAGGCATTGCGTGTTGAGTGGCAGAACTCAACGCCGCGCTTAGCCTCGACACCAGAGCGAAGAAATGGAAATATAAATTTAAGTAAATATTTCATCTCCTCGAGTGGTGATCGAACCCACAACCAGTCGATTTTACAGTCACATTTCGTGCCGCTGCCCCACGACTGGTCTTTTTACTTTTTACTAAGTTTAAAATAGATAGATAAATACCTGTTGTTCAAGAATTAAAGCGGATTTCAATATGATATTAAATATATACATGCAGCATTTTTAAGTATCTTTGTGACCAAGTTGGATTCGACTTCAACTCCTTCAGATAAGCAATTTTAACTTAATGCACATGGCCATGTTGGTCATACTCAGCACCGTATACTTTTGCAATAGAAAAGTATTCACGCTTAGTCATAATTGTTGCTCGTTATGTTATTAGAGGGTGTCGTGGCACAGCGACTAACTGTATCCGCGACAGTAGTTGATTCGATTCCAATTCGGGGGTTGAATTATTTTCTTTTCCACGCTCTGATAAGAAAGCGTGGTATTAAGTTTGAACACGCAATGTCTCGAATGTATTTGGACTAGGTTTCCTCTGTAATTTTAATTTCTTACATTTTTAAAATGTTATTCCTCACCTAGGCAGGAAAAATTACTTCGCTACGTTTTAATTTTGATATGTTTTCTAATAAAAATATAGTATCACAATGGTTCGGTAACATTTCTATTAACGTAGTATATTTAAAATGTAGTTATATTTACGAATTTTTTCCAAGAATAATATATAAGTTATCCGTTCTTCTCTTCTTTTCTGTACTAAGTTTTATTTAGAATCAATACAGTACATTCTTTAAACAGGACGTAAGTCATTCTTTTCTCCCCCAATTCCAAGACATTGGGTATTGAGTAGCGGATCCTAACACGGCATTTTTTTTAACCAAGCTCGAGACAGCCGTGCTTTTTTTCTTTTCTTTTGTTAAGTCAACTTTTACATTGTTTTCTTTGAAAGATATAAAAGAATATAGGAATATGACATTTGGCTGTATATTAATGGTATGGATATGTTTAACTTAATTTAAAATACACACATTAAAATGTCTTAAAAACAAATTACTTTGATAATTACTTCAAATTTAATTAATTGAAACCGGATATATTAATATGAAATTACATATATTAAATCTAATATAAACCAGTAATTCCACATTTCAATAATATACTTATGTTAATATATGAAGATATTTAAAATTTTTGTACATCTTAAATTTCTCTTTCATCTTGCTGGATGGGGTTACAGTGGCGCAGCGAGAGACACGTATGTCTGAAAGCGCGACGGATGTAGGTTTGATTCCCCATAAGGGAAATGAATAGTTTTTATTTCTTCGTTGTGGTAACTGGACAAAGTGGGGAACGGAGTGCCCTAACACTCCTCTATGCTTACCCTTCTATATACGGAATACACTGTAAAGCTAAAAAATTATATCGGATTTTGGCGTATAATCGGATTTGAAATTATATACCTTAATAAATGAATTCCTTCTCTTTTGTCTTTGAGACAATAAGTACGAAATAACTAAATGAAATGCCGAACTCTATTTCTCAACAATTACTGTCTTACACGCATATAGCAAAGAAGACGGAGGGAGATTAGTGTTAAGATACACTCCGCTCCTACCTCGAGTGGGGATCGAACCCACAAACATGTCGCTGTAACAGTCAAACGCGTGTGCTCCCGCGCCACAGACGATCACGAATTACTTTTATTTTATTTTTATGAGCTTTTTGCTGTATCTCGCGCACAATGTAGGCAGATCTAACCTAGTGTTGAGACACTAGGCAGAACTCAACGCGGCGCTTTACCTCGACAGCAGAACTAAGATATGGAAATATAAATTTAAATAAATATTTCATGTTATATTAAATATTTATATTCAATTACATATTTTACACAACTTCAACATCCAAAGGTTGCCTGGAAAAGATCGCTTTAAGCGATAAGGTCGCCTTGTTGTACTTTTTTATTATTATTAGTTAAGTTTGTATATATTTTTTTATTTTTATTTGTTTTTTTTTTTTCAAATGTGCAATAAAGTACATTTATTATTTATTATTATGATTTCCTCGAGTGGGGATTGAACCTAAAACCAGTCGGTTTTACAGTCACACTTTGTGCCCCTGCGCCACGACTGGCCTCAACCACTTTATTTTATTTTATTTTTATTTATTTAATACTGGGAAACAAACAGCGTTTACAATACTTAAAGCTAATACATATCTACATTACATTAGCCAATAAAGTTTCCACTTATACATGAAAAATGGAATAAATACAAAAAAAAAATAATTTTATACATACATAAAAAACTACAAAAAAATATATCATATAAATAAGATAAACAAGTTGCTTTTAAAAATTAAGTTAAATTTACTGGACTAATATATATATATATATATATTTTAATTTTACAAAAGAAAAGGTTAAGATTTTCATTTCAGGTGAATTTTGTCAATAATTCTGCGTGAATATTGCTTAATCGTGTGTTATTCAAATATAAATCTGCTTTCCTAAGTTTAAACGTATTAATAGCAGTACCTACGTACTAACCTGTCCATTCAAAACAATATTGTAGCGTAGCCATTATCCTATAGGTCTATGAACCAATGAGTCACTCACAATGTAAACTTCCGCGCGTTTGACGTTAGAAAGTGTAGATCCTACTATTACTTTTGTTAAGATTCATTTGAAAAGGCAAAATAAAGAGAGATTTATAAAGAGAGTTTAGCGGTTATGACAGTTTTGTCTCTTAAAAATGATATATTATTAGTGATTCGTCTTTTTTTTTTGTATTCTACTCTATATGTAAATGGTTATCGTTTTAAAACACAACGTGAGATTATGTAAATTAAAAAATCAAAATCAAATCAAGTATCCCGCACACAGCAGGGTAGGCAGAGGGAACCTAGTGTAAGACATTATGTTCCCCACTTTCTGCCGAATTCTGGAGGCATTGCGTGTTAAGTGGCAGAACTCAACGCCGCGCTTTGCCTCGACACCAGAGCAAAGAAATAGAAATATAAATTTAAGTAAATATTTCATCTCCTCGAGTGGGGATCGAACCCATAACCAGTCGGTGTTACAGTCACACTTTGTGCCGCTGCGCCACGACTGGCCTCATGTAAATTAAATTTAAATTAAATGGCTTTAACATTTTGGTCATTTATTTTCATTTTAAAACGAATAACCTTACATCAATAAAATAATTAAATGTTAATTTAAATAAACACAAGCGAAATAACGAACATGTCACAGATAAAAAACTAGATAAAGAACAATAGAGACGTACTGCATAGAGGACTGTCAGTTTTCCCGCGCAAACCGCAGCACTGTCACACCGTGCATACATATATCGGCCATTTTTATTCTGTGCACGCCTCTCAAATGTCCGCCGATTTATTTTCACTCGTGTTCAAATGAAACTCACTTTCTGCTCGGTTTACTCGCTACAAATCTATTTTCTTGAACGAAAACGAAAATGGATGATTTCAAATGAATTTTGTACGGTGTTTGCTATAAGTCTTGTTCGGTTTTGAGGAGTTCTCGTTTCGTTTGTGTGGAAGTACTCGTAATTTAAATTTTAATTTTAATCAGTGATTTCAATTAGTGTTTTCGGTTTTTTTGAACCAGCTTTATCTAACTTAGCTTCACGCTTTACCCCAAGCGAGGTCAGAGAGAACGCAGTGCCAAACGCTACGGCCTCTACATACCTCTTTCGCCTCGTCCACTGTCATCAACCTTTATCTAACATGTTATATTCGAAGCCAGACAGGAACTACTATTAATACATATTCTCTAAATTCTCAACTTTTAGTATATTTTTTAAATATATTTTAGTTTTGGATAATGGATTCCAATTGCATTACTTGAGAGCGACGCACCGTGAAATGTTATTTAATTCAAGTTCAGCTTCAAGTCACTTTCTATTTAGCAATATGTAAATAAGAAAGCTTTGATTCAGCATATACAGGATTGAATTAAAGTTGTCCGTGTTATTGTTTTATTTTCACAAGCGGCGGAACTTAACGCTACGCTTTACTTCGTTACCATAACCCATACTTTATTGATTTATAAATAAATATATTATACAAAAAACATATATTTTGTGTTGTGTTTTAAAATTTTGACGACGTACAAAATTTAACAGTAAAATTAGAAAGATTATATCACCACATTTTCAGATAGATATTCCATGAACCGACAATTCCATCTCTTACTATTTGATGCTTCGAATGAATTATTTTAGATAAAAGTAGGTACTTTCCATGCATTTAGGTTTTAGAATGGCGCAATTGCACCAGATGCAACAGAATATAAATATTTCTAAAGAATACCCGCTGACAGATTGCTCAGTGGATGCCAACTGGGTCGACTTTTCTAAGTCCACGTGAACAACGATTTGTTTTATCCACGATATAGTATACTGTGAATTGCATGTAAAATCTTGTAGGAATTTTGTTTGTCACTCTCTCTCTGTCTCTCTGCTCTATAGTTTAGTAGTGACCGAAGCGCGGCTTCGTCCGCTTAGACTTATTGTTGTATTATGGCCAAATATTCACATTTATAATAGTAGTATTAGATGAAACATTTACATTAAAAATTTTCGTATTATGTGAAACAGAGTGTCTTAACACTAAGGTCATTCTGGCTACCCTGCTGTCTGCGCGGTACAGCGTGAAGCTGATTTTCATAATATTAGTAGGATATATTGCTTAAAATCAAAGAGCTTTCTAACTTAAATGAATGCGTGCGATGCGATATTAATCCTTTTTCTTTAACTTCTCACGTAGTCCATGTATAGAAGGATGGGCAGGGAAAACCTAGTATCCCTATAGACACCCTTTTCTCCACCGATCCATTATGGAGACACTCCATGATGACAGTACTCGTTGTAGCGCTTTGTCTTGTTACCAGAACTAGAAAATAACTATTCTAATTAATAATTCTTAATATAATTTTTTATTGAACCGACTCATAAAAAAGACATAAATAAACAAAAAAAATACTAAAACTTCAATGACTTTCAATGTGTTCAAGGTATTCTAGGAACTTTTTAAAATGTAAATGTTTAATAAACTTGTCAAAATTATCTTTTTTATTTATCTGTTTATCAACAAAGTATTTATGTACATTTATAATCTGTGTAACTTTCTTTAACAGTTAATTACCATAGATAATAAATTTAAAAAGTCTTAAAAAAGGGCGAATGGGCAGTAAATGCCCATTTTATTAGCGGTCTCGGTCTGTTCTGGGAACAACTTCCGTGTTGTTGCGGTTTTAATTAGATTTTTCTTCGAAAATGTGTTCTGTTGTAATTATAGACAGGTTTCAAAAACATACATTTATATATGTATGTAACTCTAAAGTTAAAAGTCTTAAATTCACAAGAGGAAGAGATGAAGGGGGAACCCGCACTTATTGAAATGAGTGAATAGAGAAAGCGCTTATGCTATCGCTCCGGTAGACAATCGAGCGGCGTTTAGTTCCGTCCTCTACACACGATGTATATATACCCTACTACGAGAAAAGCTAAAAAAACAAAATGTTCAAAATGCAATTTTTTGCATTCCTACAGTTCTTACAGCTTTTGTTGCCAGTACACAAATATTCGTAGATCTTTTATATTAAAATATGAAATCTAGTAAAATATGCCCGCGACCTGAAATAAGTAAATAAATCTTCATTTCATTCACTTTAGAGGAACTAAATTAGGTTTTATATGAAATTATATACATATGTTAAATATTATGCTATAAAAGTTTCTTTTTCTATGCATTTTGCGTTGAATTTTTTTTTTTTTTACTATAGTAAGACAAATCGCGGCGTAAAGTTACGGGCATAGGACAGCTTATAAACCGCTCTCAACCCTGAGATCGATCTTAAGATGCGGTTTTCATTCATACGGGCCGTAGTGTCTTAACACTATGCTTTCCCTGCCTATAAAGCAAAATATGCTTAGAAAAATAACATCCATTATCACATATTCTTCTCGTTCTCGTTGTTCTTTGAAAATATATGAAATGAAATTCACCCTAAAAGGAAACTTTCAAAATCGATGAACATGTATACTTTAATGGAAAAAGCAATAATTTTTAATTAATATAAATTACATTTACCAAAAAAAATATTCTTATCAAATTAAAATACATACAATAATAAACGTTAAATTTATTTAATGTATAAAATATTATTAAATTATATTTTTTTAATTAAAAATCTTTATTTATCTGTATTTATAACCCCAGGATGTATTCCGCATGTAGACGGATAGGGAGAGGTTAGCTAGTGTTAAATCACTTCTTTCCGTACTCTCTGACAAATTTTCGAGACATTGCTTTTTTGAGTTGATAGACGGAACTCAACGCTGCGCTTCGCCTTATCACCACAGCTTTTACATTAGAACATATTATATTCCATAATTAACAATAATATATTACATACTTCAACAAATAAATAAGAGGCCAGTCGTGGTGCAGAAGCATAAAGTGTGACTGCAAAATCGTTTGGTTGTGGGTTCGATCCTCACTCGAGGACATGAAATATTTATTTAAATTTATGTTTTCATTTCTTCGCTCTGGTATCAAGGCAAAGCGCGGCGTTGAGTTACGCCATTCAACACGCAATGCCTCCAGATTTCGGCAGAAAGCGGGGAAGAGACTGTCTTAACACTACTCAGTGTGCGGGATACAGCGTGAAGCTGAAAAAAAAGCAAATAAATACTAATAATATGGTTTTACCATCGTTTAAGGATCTCTAAAAACAAGTTTATTTTTAACGGCTCTTATTTATCATTACTTATCAAAGTGTATGTCATTAACGTAAATGTTCGCAAAAAAACCGAATTATAACAGCACCGTGTTCCCTTAATGATGTAATTATAATAATTAATTGGAAAAATATATGAATATCATTAATCATTTATCATTAATTTATACATAATTTAAATATTTTTTTTGTTATTTAGAAATGTATGTTTGATATTTTGGCTTGGTATTGGTTATTTCTATAAACTGGTTGTGGGTTCGATCCCCACTCGAGGAATTGAAATATTTTTTTTATTTAATATTTCCGTTTCTTCGCTCTTGTGTCGAGGCAAAGCGCGGCGTTGATTTCCGCCCCTCAACACACAATGCCTCCAGAATTCGGCGGATTTTTTTTGTTTTGACATTAAGTTCTCTCTGCCTTCCCTGCTGTTTGCGGGAGTGAAGCTGATTTATTTATCATTTAAATATTTTTTGTTATTTTGAAATTTATATTTGATAGTTGTATGAGGGTTTAGTTTGGAATTGATTTCTACTTAATCAAAGGTAGTGGGTTCCGTTTCTATGCAATATATTTAGTTATTCAATAAGTACCTAATGATTTATAATTGTTTTTTTTTTTCATTAATGCAAAAATTGTTTTATAGCAGTATCTACTTGTAAAAGAAGAATTGTGAAAATTCACCAAAAAGTATGAGAAAACCACGTCGCCATATAAAAAGCACATACAAAAGAAAACATAAAAAATAGTGTTAAATTTACAGTAAAATACAAAATTAAAAGGAATCTAAATCATTTCATAAGAATTACATTATGTGAGTAAACAAATACCTGAGAACGTAGAAGAAAATATTATTTATTATTTCGTAGTTCAAACGAAGGAAAACTTAAATTACCTCAGAGTATAATTTATTCGACTTCCGCTAAGGAACTGGGAATCTCATTTATATACAGGTTCAAAAATATACAGGAATTTAGAGTGTCTTAAAATATTTTTAATGTTATTCTGCAAAAAATACTGTATGAAATAAGTAAAGCGAGTACGTTTTACTTATTTCTTTCTCAGTTCTCATAGTTCTCCTTCATATAAGAATATACTTTTTTATATTTTTCTAAAACACATATAAAAATGTGAAAGTGATGGAATTTGAACCCCTCACCTCTTGGAAATCAAATCCAAACGCTCTAACCCATGCTTAATTCTTTATTGGTATGGCTTGGTAAGTATGTTTCTTAATATTTTAAGTGTTTTTTTTGTCTGTTAAGAGGCGAGACTGAACGCTGTGTTTTGTCTTTCCCGAATACTAGATGAAAATCATTTAGATTTAGTCATTCCCTCTATAGAAGATCAAATTCGCAACCGTCGCATATATTTTTCTGCTAGGTCATTACGGCTGATATAAATAATGCAATATTATATCCATTTCATATAAAATATAATAGTTTTTAATTAAACTACCGCAGACAAATAAAACTTTTCTAAAATAACATTGTTTAAATGTCCACCTGGCCAAGAGTTGCGTTTCTTTCCATTTACTATGTTTTATTATAATACATTCGTTTCGAATCTCATTAAAGAGAATTAGAAATCAGCTTCACGCTGTATCCCGTGCAGAGCAGATTCAGCAGAGGGAACCTAGGTTAGGTAGGGAGTGTTAAGACATACCGTTTCCCATTTTCCACCGTTTATTAAATATTTAAAACTTTCATGTCTTCACTCTGGTGACGATGCAAAACGCGATACTTTACAAGATTAATATCGTTAATATTTTTATAACTAACCAAGATAAAACGCGGCGTTGAGCTCCGCCACTCAACACGAAATTTAAACGGATCCCTCTCTAAAAGTCGATTGATATGTACTAAAATGAATTCGAAAGATTTCAACGTACGTCCATAGGGAATGATTTCTATTCGATTTTATTCGTTTTATACTATGTAAAGATATTCTAATATGGCAATATAAAGAAAATTTAATATTCTAGCTGTAAATTTCATATAAATATAACTAAGAACAGGTAGAGGTATTTTGCAATAAACCCGGCATCTATTTACAGAGGTAGGCAAAACGGGACGAGCGACGCCCGCCTCGCCAGATATAGTCTTTTAGTTTATTTTATCTTTTCCTATCTATCTGTCTATCTATCTATCTATATATAATTCTGTATATTATTAAGTGGAAGAGTTTGTGTGGTTGATCGCGCCAATCTTAGAAACTGCTGGTTGGATTTGAAAAATTAATAAAATTATTTAACATATTATGCGTTTATTTAGCGTAGGTATTCATATCTGATATAGGTAAACGTTATTGTGTATGGTAATATACTGCAATTCTAAAAGCACTGCGTGTTGAGTGACGGAGCTCAACGCCGCGCTTTGCCTAATTACCATTAGCAAGAAAATGAAAATATAAGATACTTCATTTCCTCGACTGGGGATCGACACCACAACCAGTCGATTTTACAGTTACACTTTGTGCCCCTGCGCCACGACTCGCCTCATATTTTTTATATAATTTAGATATAATATAATAATAAGCTTAAGCAAGCGAAGCCGTGCTATGGTTATTAGTATAAATATAACTTTAAAGTCAAAATAACATCTAAACTCAAGATCTCACTCTAAGTTATATGCATAATACAAACACTAAGACGAATCAACGCGAGCTCCCTGACCGCGGTGCTGGGCGGTTGCCAACGATATTAATTCGGATTTGAATCTGTTTTTACCGCTTATTTTGGTATTTAAGCAAATTTTGTGATATATCGTTTTATTTTATTTTGTTTAAAGTGTTTTTATAATTTAATAGCTAATCTATTTTTTTTTAATTACAATTTCAAGTATAATGTTTAGGAAACATATGTGTTAGTTTTAACAGAATTCGAACCTACACTCGTTGGAGGCCTTTCTAGCGTTTTAGCTAGTTAAGTCAAACTAACTTTTGACTCCCAAAGACTATCTAAGAATAATCATTTGGCAGCAGACATGGTGCATGGGTGACTGTTAGCGCGACAGATTGTGGGTCCAATTCCTACTTGGGGGAATTAAATATTTCCTTTCTTTTTTAACAATTTTAAAATGAACCAGACAAATCGCGGCGTTGAGCTCCGCCTCTTAACACGAAATGATTTGAGAATTCGACGGAAATTAAATAATTAGTCAAATAATCAATTATACTGGATTTTGTTATAAGAGAAGATTGATTTTCAATACGCCCACATTTTTGCGCGCTAAAAACATGACTTTTATATCCTTAATTGCGCAGCGCCACGCTTTATCCAATTAAAAGACCAAAAATAAGGAAGTAATGTTTCACGAGCGAGAATCGAACTCTAAACCATTGAGTTTACAGACAAACGCTATACCGCTGCGCCACAGCCACAAACTACCACTAACACTAACTAAACAATATGCAGAACAACCAAAACGAAATTCCACACGAAACAAAAAAAAAAAGCTTAGCAAAATCATAATTTAAAGTGAAAATGAGTCTCCACTCCAAGTAGCGAGTTCAAATCTAATTTGAAATACTCCAAAGTGTAAATACCGGTCACCACGAACGGGCGGTCACAGTAATACCGGTATTTCGCACTTTAAATAACTCGCGTCCGGTTTAACTAATTCGTCACTCTTGAACGTGGTATAGTTATATGTATATTTTAGTTATAATTTGTGAAATGTAGATTATTTTAGTTATAATTTCATTTGGTTTTGGGGTTGATATAGAAAAATGTAGCTATGTAAGTAAATTTTGGATGTTTTTCTGTAGGTAGTGGCTTTTGGTGTTTATTTTAGTGGTTAAAATCTCCGTTCTTCTATTGTTGCCATAAAGAATATAGAGATACATTGAGTAATTTAAAATTGAATTTTAACCTATATTATAACGGCTAATAATAGAAAAAGTTGTGAATTATTGATTTCTGATGTTGAATATGAATGATTTTTTTTAAATATATATAGATGTTATTTTCATTTTTCATTTCACGCTGAACCCCATTATAAAAGCAGGTAGGCAAAAAGAACCCACTGTCAAAGTACTCCGTTAGCTGCTTTTCACCAAATTCTGAGGGAGTTAATTATTATCGTTTTCTTGTTCTGGTCATACCCCGAGTAGGAATCGAACCCACAACCGTGGTGTTCACACAAAATCTACCAGATTTTCATAATTTTAGATAAATTTATTTATTATACAATAGAAAGAGAAATCGATTTAAACCTCCATAACTTTTTTAGATTTTCCGTAGACTAGTACAACTTTTATTCCACGAATTGTTTAAGCTCGCTCGCTTCTACTTCTTAAATAATATAACGAATCTTCACTTATTGTTTAAATCACGTACGTTCACATGTCAATTTGTCTTCTATAGGAACCGAATAAATAATTCAAATCAAGAAGAAAATAACTTCAAGAGTAAAATAAGTCGATAAAATCTTGTAAATTTTCAATAATATAAAAATTCAATTAGAAATTGATATTTATTATATTACGTATGTCGAATTGAGGCCATTATTGTACAGTGGGCCAGCTTCGAACTGTATTTGTGGGTTTGATTCCTACTTAAGGGAATTTTTAATTTCCTAGCGTTGATACAGCGCGGCGTTTAGTTCCGCTACTCTTGTTTTAATGTTTTCATTTTCATGATGTTTAGTATTGATTGAACTAATTACTTCCACTAATTGCTACCCTTCAATGGATGTGAATTCACTACATTTATATATATTCCACCTTCGTCATTATGACGTCAAAATATTAAATAATAGATATGTTTTATCAATTTTAATATCACAGTTTTATGTTCAACTGGCAAATTCGAAACACTATTATTAAAGAACAGAATTTACTTATAAACTTATAACTAATAACATATATTTTTATAGCTTCACGTTGTATCGCGCACATAGCAGGGTAGGCTGAGGGAACCTGGGAACCTGTTAAGACACTCCGGCCCCATTAAGACACTTCTGTTCCCCACTTAGAACTGAATCTGGAGGCACTTCATTTTGCCACGATACCAGAGCGAGGAATCGTAAATATTAAATTTGCTCGAGTAGGCATCGAACCCACGACTAGTCGCGTTAACAGTCTCACACTTGGGCCTCTACACCACGACTGACCTTATTAATATTAATAATATTATTATTATACAAATCTGACAATACATTCGAAACCTTGATACAATCGTGAGGAACAACTCCCTTATACTACATTCCCTACATGCTTTTTACATTAAGCCATTTGTTAAGCAGTAAGAGTTATTTTGATAATAAAATGCTATGAAAGTTATAATATATGATTAATTGTTATTTGATTTTCTTCATGCATTTTCTCGGCGTTCTCACCTTCAGCGGGATAGTCAGGCCGTAAGCGGGCCATAAGTCAGGTCAGCGGGATGCTCAGGCACTCCATTTGTCGAGTTTTTTTCTGAACGAGGTAGGGAATTCCCTACCTCGTTTAGTTCGACAATTATTTTATTTGAGTTATTAAATTTGTCATTCCCCCGACGGATATCGAAGCTGCAACCGTCGCTTCAGCTTTTACTTTTGTTACTTGTTCTTTAGCTTCACACTATATGTACGGGAACGTAGCAGTGTAGGCAGACGAAACTTTGAAGGAAGAAACCGTTCCCATTAAATGTTTGAGCTTCCTCAAGCTCTTCCAACTTCTTCAATTTTTGAGATATTGCGTTTGGCGGAACTCAACACCGCTCTTTACCTTGTTACCAGAGCAGAAATAAAAAAATATTCAACATTTCCTTCTTCCAAGTGCGAATCAAACCTACAACCGTCGCGTTTACTGTCTCACCCACGATGGCTTCAGTTTTTTTTGTTTAACTAATTAAATAGATTCAAATTTCAAATATACAATAGGAAAATACTTGTTCGTACTTTCTTAAATGCCTTTAACCTCTTGTCTAATTCTATTCAAGTGACATTTAACGATTTAACTCCTCTTATATTTAACTTTTACAATTTAACCAAGCTTAGTATTTATTATTTATAGTTCATAGCTGTACGTTTGTATATCTTACATATGGTGCTGGTCACACCTTCAATTCCATAGGTTGTGGAGGTCTAATATTTATTAAAAAATAATTCTCATTTCGGAGGCCAGTGGTGGCGCAGTGGCACGAGGTGTGACTGTAAAACCGACTGGTTGTGGGTTCGATCCCCACTCGAGGAGATGAAATATTTACTTAAATTTATATTTTCATTTCTTCGCTCTGGTGTCAAGGTTAAGCGCGGCGTTGAGTTCTGCCACTCAATACGCATTGCCTCCAGAAATCGGCAGAAAGTGGGGAACGGAGTGTCTTAACACTAGGTTCCCTCTGCCTACCCTGCTGTGTGCGGGATACAGCGTGAAGCTGATTTTTTTTTTCATTTCTGTGATTAGCCCGTTCAGCGAAACAAGCTCAGCTTTATAAGCATACTAATACTGTAAATGTGAATGTAAGTTTGTTTGATACGCTTTCACGCCAATACTACTCAACCGATCATCATGAAATTTTGTATATTTATTCTTAGAGTTATTAGAAACGACATAGGATATATATTATAATATTTTTTTTAGGTATTATTCTTTGACTATAATAAAAAAATATTAATAATATTTAAGCCAGTGAAGCCGCGTTTAATTCTCTACAATTAATATAGATTTGATATTGACATTCTGTAATGAAACCACGTTATATGAAAACATGTTGCAACCTTAGGTTACACAACCCAAAAAATCTGATATAAACCTTAAAAGTAATAAAATCCTTATAAGTCAATGTCTTTAGCAATTTATATACACCTCATGATGTGTCAGACATTGTACCAAAGCAAAAACCTATAAAATTATATTACTTATTACTTTAGATAACATCTGTGATGACGAAAGTGAAAAAATATTATGTAAACTTCAATATAAATTGAATTTCTTAATAACATTACCAAATTTTTACTAAGAACAATAATAAATTAAAATGTTTTATAATAAGTGAATAAAGTGAAATTTCGTAAAAATGCATCTCACAGCTGATTTATCTCCGGAGATCAGCTATGAAGTTGGGAAGCTGGAGATATCGAAGGAGACTGAGATGCTCTATTATGAGTTGATGAGAGCATTGGAAGAGGAAGAAACGGTAGGTGGTGGTGATTTTGGTTTTAAATTGATTTGTCTATCTTTTTTTTTAGCTTTAAGCTGTATTGCGTACCTAGGGAACCTGGGATCCTAGTGTTAAGACACTCCGTTCTCATTCCAAGACACTCCCTTCGGTACTCTATTTTCCTCCTAATCCTGGAGCCTTTGCGACTTGAGTGGCGAATAAACGCCACCCTTTGCCACGACCATTGCAGGATACAGCGTGAAGCTAAAAAAAAGTTAAAAATAAATTGATATAACACTGTTTACTTAACTGTAATATATGTACATATTATATATGTTGCTTTGTAATATGTACTGTTGAAATTTGATTAGAAGCTGCTATATAATACTATGCCACGACAGCCTTTAAATGAATTATCTTGAATATTCCACTGGCACTGCGTTATAGAGTTCTAGATATAGGTTCTTATAGTCCTAGCCTAACTCTGCTTTACGGTTTGTGTATAACAAGGGAAGTAGAGGGAACCTAATGTTAAGACACACCAATCATCAATTTCCGCCCAATTTTGTAGGTCGAATATCAGAGTAGCGAGGAAAATTATAATAATTCATTTCCTAGACGGAATCGAATCTCATAATCGTCGCGTTTACTGTCAAACTGCGCCATGATGGTGTCAAGCTACGCCGACAGAAAAAGTTAGAATCAAAATAAAACGCTTATATCTATGTATATTTATATATCGTTATTAAATAAATATGAATATTAAATTAAACGAAGTCTGTAAATGCGACAGGTTGTGGGTTCGAGTCCCACTCGAGGAAATGAAATATTTAATATTTTTATTTCTTTGCTCTGGTGACGAGGCAAAACGCGTTGTTGGGTTCCAGTCGTCATTGAGTTGAGAAAATTTGGAAACAGAGTGTCTTAACATTCCCTCTTAAGGTTCCCTCTACCTTCTCTGCAGTGTGAAGAAAAAAAACTAACCTGCTTAAAAGGTTATCAACAAAAGCAGTTTTACAAATAAGTTTCTTTTGTTTTTTATGAACCCGTTCGTGTAAAAGAAGGAGATCACATTTTTTAGTCCCGTTTTTTGCATAAACCTGTCTTATGAATAAATTGTGAGGTTCGAGACGACCTCGAAACAGGTTGTATCATTTAAAATACTTATATTATTATAATATAGACCGTTCTACGTTTTGTTATATGGTTCGTTAAAATGGTAATAGCCGTCTGCTTTACGTCACCTGGCTGTAAAGGCGATGGTTGTGGGTTCAATTCCTGATCAGAGAATGAATTATTGTCATTTCCTCACTCTGGTGACAAGACAAATGGCGTTGAGTTCTGTCACTCACACGCAATCTCTGGAGAGTTATCTGGTACGTGGGTAGCGGAGTGTCTTAATACTAGGCCGCTTTGCTAGCCCGTTATATGTGGAGTACAGCATAGAGCTAAAAAAAAAGGCCGTCGTCATCAAAACGGCAGTTGTGGATTAGATTCCCACTAGCATGAACGTGGAAATGGAGCAGTGGAAAGGATAGGGAACCTAATGTTAGAACAACCCTTTCCTTAGATTTTTCGACACATTGCGGGTTAAGCGGCGGAACTCAACGCCACGCTTTGCCTTAACAGAATGTAGAAGTAAATAATATAATTAAGATACATCTCTATATCTTGAATGAGTTAAAATTCCAAAATCTTAAATGAGCATAGTATTAAGACACTGCGGTTTCCACCGAATACTAGAGGCATTGCATGTTGGCGGAGCTTAACACTGTGCTTTTCCTCGACACCAGAGCGAAGAAATGAAAATGTAAAATATTTAATTCCTTCGAGTGCGGATCGAATCCACAACCTGTCGCGTTTGCGACAAAGCCACGAGCTTGTGCCACTGCGCCACGGCATCACCAATCAAGTAACCTACACTAAAATACGATAAATGTTTCTACATCATTATATTTATGCATAATGACTCAGTGGTCAACGTACCACTTTTTATATCGTGGGGTCAATACTTTAGAAACAAAAACATAATAGAGTGTATATATAACATTATGTTTTTGTGTTTTTAACGTTTTCAAAGTGTTATATATACACTTTTGTTTAACAGTTGAATAACAATGGCTAAATTATCACGCCTGATCTCTGTTCCATATGTTAAGGTTTCTTTGTTTAGTTTCACGCTGTATCACACTCCTTTCCCATTAGGACACTTCCGTTCCCCATTTACCGTCGAATTCTGGAGGCATTGCGTGTTAGTGGCGGAACTGAACGCCGCGCTTTGCCTCAACACCAGAGCGAGGCCACAACTTGTTGCATTTGAGGCATGTGTCACTGTGGTCAGACCACATACAATTAGTAAGTACAGTAGGTATGTGTAGGCTACATATATTTTTGTACACGGAGATTTGAACGGATATCCTCTTTGGTAAGTTTCCTTCTGCTTACTGTACTATGCGGGAGAAAGTATGAATTAGCTTTTTTATCTTTTAAATTTTAATATAAATCATTCCAATCGCATTGTCTCTGAATCAGATTGGCTAAAGTGGAGAATGTAGTATCTTGACACTATATTCTCTCCGCCTATCCCGCTGATTGCGGGATACAGCGTGAAGCTAAACACGTATTAAGAAATTTAATAATAACCAAATACAAAGCCGTTCTAACTGTCCATTCCGTTTATTTGGTCGCCAACTAATGAAGCGCACGCCAACTTCGCTAAAGTAAACATTTGATTTGAAGACATCCAAGTTATTTTCTATTTATATTTGCTTTGGTTAGAAATTGTTGTTGTTATTTAGTGTTCTGTTGTTATATTCAAGATTTTTGTTGAAATTTTAACTTCATTTATATTTAGTTTACTCAGCAACGCATTGCGCGGCGTTGAGTTCCGCCACTTAACACGCAATGCCTCCAGAATTAGGCGGAAAAGTGGGGAATGGAATGTCTTAACACTAGATTCCCTCTGCCTATCCTGCTGTGCGGGATATAGCGTGAGGCTGATTTAATTTAGATTTTTAGTTTACTTAGTGTTAGAATTTTTTTTAAGGTAATGAGATGTAATATGCGATTTCGATATAATTAGGTGCGTTTTAATTTGACTATTTTTAACCTGTCCCAATATAAGACTATAAGTCTTATATATTATAAGAATATATAAGACTAAGGACAAAATTTTGTTAAAGAACAAGAAATATGAAAATAAATCTAATATTTAACGTTTATCTCTAAAAGTAAAATGAAGAAAATTATGTTTAAATTATGAAATTCTCTGGTCTGTTGCATGTCATACAACACGTAATATAAACAATACAACACAAAATGTCATACAAATTTGAACAGAAACGGAAGTGTTGTGTCACTAAGTTATCTATGGCAATAACAAATCAAAATAAAGAAAACTAAATAAATATATAGGTCTATAGTATGTATATAGACCGTCGTGGCGCAGTGGGATAAGCGTGTGATTGTAAACGCGACGGCTGTGGGTTCGATTCCCTTTCATGGGAATGAATCTTGTCATTTCTCTCTCATTTCTGGTATCAAGACAAAGCGTGGCGTTGAGTTTCACCACTCAACACGCAATGCCTCGAAAATTCGACGGCAAGTGGGGAGCGGAGATTAGCACTAGGTTCCCTCTGCCCACCCTGCTATGCGAGAACAGCATGAAACTGAAAAAAAAATTAGAAAAAATATACGCTTATAAATAAAAGCTACTACACTCACTCCTTACTACTATTATTATAAAAAAAATGTCATACAAATGATTTAACAATTTTCCGTCATACAACATTTACCGTCTATGATCAAATATTTTTTTGCCCACACATCCGCTATATCAAATAACATAAAAGGGTTCCCACGGCGATCCCTCTCATCGATTCTTGTCTATTTTTTACTATATTTCGCGTGAGGGTTTCGTTTACATGATCCTTGAATGTAAAACATGCTTGAGATGTGGTTGTATGGGGAAAAAAATATGGGTGACTGTGTATGGTGATATCATACATATTTTTTAGTATAGAAAATAACTCGATTGTTCTAGGTTGCCTCTGCTTACATTGCTGTGTGCGGGATACAGCGTGAAGCTGATTTTTTTTTTTTATGTTGAACATTTACTTAATAATATAAAAAAAATACGAGTGGAACACATACCTTATTTTCTTTAAATACTAGCGACCCGCTCGCGGCTTCGCCCGCCTTAACTACTGAATTATTCATGTAATGTACCTATGTTTGCAAAACACTTAAGATTACTAATGTGAAAATTATTTAAACCTTAATGCAACCCGCATTTTCGTAGTTCCAATAAGGATGTTCCGATTGTTTAAAAAAACACACTTAAACAAATGACACAAACAACAGAAAACTTTAACGAAAGAAATTATAAACAACAGACTACCTACTATACTCTTATCCAAAAATACTTAAACGAAAGATGAAACCAACTATGTCGCGTTGAAATACATTATAATTATTGGATAACTCCAAAATACGTGCAATCGCTTCTAAATTAACTTTGCTATAGAGCCAGGCGCAGAATTGAAGCATTCTCTCGTCCATCTCCGTAGTAGCTCCGAACGACATCTGGGCGTTGACATAGTATGAAATTAGAAGGATTATCAAATGTCATCTAGGCGGTCAACTCAGTCAGGAGAGACCCTCGGTTTCCTGAGAGAGGCCCATCTTAAACGACCAAGGTTCAATGCAAGGCTCATGAGTCAGATTTTGAGGAGAATAAAAACTCCCTCGGAAGTAGTCTTACGTCTGACATCGGGCGGCCGGGTATGCCACGGAGTGCTGCTCCTTAGGTGCAGGTGATATATTGGCGCAGCGGAATCCGTTGGACGCGAGACGACCAATGTGTACCTACAGGCTTTCTATTTTTATGTTGCGATTATGCGTGGTATTCCTCACTTAGTACGACGCCTGCGTCACTCGACGGAGGATGAGGTTCTGGACCACCTGCAGGATTTCTCGTTGAGTGATACTCGCTAGGGCGTTGTGATGTCATCAGTGTATAGTGCGTAGAGAGCAGGTGATAAAATGCTGCCCTGAGTAACAACGGCAGCGATCGAGTCGCTGCTATACCTCGAACTCTCAACTCTCACGCAAAATGTCCTGTCAGTGAGGCAGGGAGGCAAAGACATGCGCGACGTGCTGGGGGGTGCCGGCTCTGAGCACTTAATGAAGTAGGCCCGGGTGCCAACGCGGTCGAATACGCGCGCTACGTGCTATTGCACTCTGCTTTTGGTTGATCGCTAACAACTTCTCGAACAGCTTGGCGACCGTGCTAAGGAGGGTTATAGATCCCTCTGGCTGCGGGCTCTTCTCAGCCTTGGGCAACATGATGACCAGGCCTTTCTCCCATGCTCGGGGGAAAGAAGCCAGGCAGATGCGGCGGATCCATTTTTATAAGCAAAAGGTTGCGGGGCGCGGGGGGATGCGTGGTGGGCGGCGAGCCGTTACACAGCAAGATTTTTTTAGTACCGTAATTTTAAATCTGTGCTACTAATCTTCTAAAGTACTTATTGAAATGAAAAATACTAAACAACATTTTAATCTACATTAAATGGCCAAAAGGTAACTAATATACTTATATATATATACTGAAAGTAAGGGTTAAACATGAGTCGATATAGCTTTTCTCTAAAACTATTTGTAATTTGGAAATATTGTAAAGAGCAAAGTTTATCTTTGCTTAACGTAGAAAATTAATAACTTATTTAAAAGGATAAGGATTAATATCATTATGGACATACATCCCTCACAATAAGAAAATATATTTAAATTACCGTCTAATTTCCGTCTCCTCTACGCTTTCATTAGTAAGACTTAAACTATTTTTATTTGCATTTCTTGTTCTACGACCTATGAACGACTTTTTCGTGGCATAATTAAATTAAAAAAGGAAATGTTTAAAAAAGTAAAAAAATAATAATAAAAGAACAGAAGAAGAGTAAACAAAATAAACAACAGGATACTTAAACGAAAGAAATGGTAAACAAAAGACTACCTACTATTCTATTAATCAAAAAAGATGAAACTAAATATATCGCGCTGAAATAATACATTAAACTCTAATTATCTAATATGTACTATCGCATCTAAATCTACTTCGCTACAGAGGCGGGCGGGGAGACGGGCGCGGCGGACGCGTCGCGGGGCGCGGGGGGACGCATGGCGCGTGGCGAGCCGTTTCGCAGCAAGGATTTTTTGATATTGTTACAACTTCTAAAGTACTTATTAAAATGAAAAACAGTAAAAGACAGTTATGATCTACATTAAATGGCCAACGTAACTAATATACTTATTTATATATTTATGAGTAAGGAATAAACGAAACATGAGCCAAATCTGCGGTTTATAGCCGGCGTGATGTGTCAACAATTAAATGCGTTTTTCTCTAAAACTATTCGTAATTTCCAATTAGTGTAAAGGACAAATTTTATCTTCGTTTAACGTAGAAAATTAATAAAGTATTTAAAAGGATAAGGATTGATACCATTATGGACAAACATCCCTCACAATAAAAAATATATTCAAATTACTATTTTTAGACAGAAATATGCTTACTGTATGTTATCCTTAGAAGATACAAATATGCTGTCGCTGACTTTTTTGTAGATCTTATTAAGAGGAATAATACTCTAGTACATTGTTTTCATGTAGGACTT
>JAATLQ010034306.1:0-22100 GCA_013421005.1 Heliconius erato x Heliconius himera
ATATATAAAGATATATTTATTTATTTTTATTTTTCTGTTTGTATATTATACATATCTTTAATTTGCCACCTACCTACCTGCTTATAATTATGACAGTTTCTTTTCGCCCTAAAGGTTGTCTGGAAGAGATGGCTACTTAGCCATAAGACCGCCTTTTGTGCATTTTTCTTTTTTTATTATATTTGATGTATGTATCTATTGTGGTGTACAAATAAAGTAATAATAATAATAATAATAATAATAGTATCATTTATAATATGATATAAGACTATTATATCAAAATACGTATTTACTATTTATAAACATTATATACCTGATATGAGTATTTAATGTCCTAAAAGGTAATCTGTCAATATATTTAATTTAATATCATAACGATACCAAATATTAATTATTTACGATTTATATGACTGTTAGAGTACATTGACCTTTTGTTTTACTATTAACTAATATAGCATGTGCTTGGCTAAGTGAATTGGTAAGGCATTTATTTTTTATATATAACTAGAGGGCGCGCGCGGCTTCGCCCGCTTATTAGAAGTGAATTCTAAAAAAACCACGAAACACGTGTTCAATAAAATATTTTTATCAGTCTGAATTTAATTTTTTATAAAAATCGGTGGCAATTTAAAGATTTTTCCATATAAACTTTCAACCCCTTATTTGAACCCTTAGGGGGTAAATTCTTAAAAACCATGAAACACGTGTTCAATGAAATATTTTTAAGAGTCTGAATTTCAAATTTTATAAAAATCGGTGCAGATTTTTTTTTTTCCATACAAACTTTCAACCCCTAGTTCATCCCTTTAAGGTTAAAATTTTTCAAATTCCCTTCTTAGTGGATGTCCAGAATATGAAAATAAACATCTGCCCAAGTTTCACGTTTCTACCACAGCGGTTACGGCTCTGCGTGCGTCTTACCTCAGTCAGTCAGCACAAGTCCTTTTATATATATAGATAGACTAGAGGGCGCGCGCGGCTTCGCCAGCTTATTAGGAGCGAATCCAAAAAAAACCACGAAACACGTGTTCAATAAAATATTTTTAACAGTCTGAATTTAGATTTTTATAAAAATCGGTGGCAATTTAAAGATTTTTCTATATAAACTTTCAACCCCTTATTTGAACCCTTAGGGGGTGAATTCTTAAAAACCATGAAACACGTGTTCAATGAAATATTTTTAAGAGTCCGAATTTCAAATTTTATAAAAATCGGTGCAGATTTTTTTTTTCCATACAAACATTCAACCCCTATTTCATCCCTTTAAGGTTAAACATTTTCAAATTCCCTTCTTAGTGGATGTCCAGAATATGAAAATAAACAACTGCCCAAATTTCACGTTTCTACCGTCAGCGGTTACGGCTCTGCGTGCGTCTTACCTCAGTCAGTCAGCACAAGTCCTTTTATATATATATAGATATTAACATAGCTTCGCGGTGACTTGCGGTGTGTCAACGTTAACACTTGGTGCATGATGGATAGGTGTGTGATGCTATTTTATGTCCTAGTACTGGTATGTAGTAGTCTAGTGTCCGCTTATTTGTCCAACAACCAAACTGAAATGGATTAACATAATCGGCAGTGGGCAGTTCGATCTGATATGTGAATAATAATCTCAACTCCATTGCAAATATTTATATTAAACTTCGGTCTTTGAATCGGTTATTTAATAATTGATCTTTCGCAAAAGTATTATAAGAATCATAAATATAAACTATTCTGATCCGTCCCGGAGGGTTCAGAGCCGAACAGCCGGAATCCACGGTAAGTGGCGGGTGCGGGGCCACTCACTGTCCCCCCTTAGTTATTACTATCATTAATGACTAGGTATAACAGAGGAGGATAGGACGTCTACGTCTATTCTTAAGAAATATCACGAGAAGTTGAAACGGACAGACTATGACCTTTTATTTACCATAATATATTTTATTTGTACTTATATTAATTTTATGTTACATTTCATATTAATACTGTTTAACCTCTGAATCTCTAAAAGGTCTTGGATTATTTATCACTACGAAAGGGTTCTATCTATATTAGACGTATCACGAACCATATTAAAATTATAATTTTTTTTATTTAGAAAATTTTATTTAAATATTTTATTGAGTAGAGTGGGGAGTCAGTTAAAAAACCCTAGGGTCCTTCTGTCATATATATGCCTTCTGTATGATACAGCATGAAGTTGATTTTATTTTCAAAAAAAATCTACACTTTCAAAATCAAATTAGAAATCTCTCAACGTAATTCCTGTATTTCAAGGTAGATAGGTACATATATTGTATTTCGTAAATAGCGTCTGCTATGGAATACTACACGGTTGCGCGATCAAAAGCTGCCTTTGACTATAGGGACGTGAACGTGCATGCGTTGGGTTACATGATGCCATTGATATATTACATTCTGTTTGGCATACAACCATATATATAGTAGGTACATATCCAGTCTATATCTATAGTAGTGTTTGAGGTCGACGCTAGGGCACCAGGGTGAGACTGTACACATGGGAGGTTGTGGGTTCGATTCAACTCGAGGAAACGAAATACGGCAGGATATAGCAAAACGCGGCGCGGCAGCGGAGTTAGCCATTAAACGCGAAATGTTTTGAATTTCGTCGAAAAGTGGGAAACGGAAGTGTTTTAATGGGAATGGAGTGTCTTAACACTAGATTCCCTCTGCCTACCATGCTATGTACAGCGTAAAACTAACAAAATATAATAAGATCTTATTATATTTATTAGGATTTTGTACAGTTATATACATTTGTTTACTAGCACAAGAATGCTCTTGTGCCCCTACGCCCGGACTGGGCAGCAACTTCAAAGCAACAATAAATACTTATTTAGAAAACATATAAAATTTGAACGGAGCGGGACTCGAACTCGCGCCTCCTTGAAAACCTGGTCGGCTTTCTTTCCTAAGTGTGGAATAACACTTTAAAAATGTTAAAAACTTACTATATTACGTATAAAATTTATTCGAACGTCAAAAAAAAGCAAACTCACAATAATAATTGTTGTTTATATAACTTTTCGAGTAAATCTTTTTTTAATGTGCGTTCTTTCTAACTACGAAACTTTTAATTAATTCTCCGGTTTTGCATCGCCCAGTTTTTTGTTTCGCAAAATTATATATATTAATGCTTCTGCCATTGTCTCTTTTATTTACTACAAACTAGATATTTTAAGTTAGATAAATTTAATATTATTTTGTTAATTATTAAAATAAGAAACTGGTGGCGCAGGAGACTGAGTGTAACTGTGAACGCGACAGGTTGTGGGCTTGATTCCCACTCGAGGAAATTAAAGATTTAATATTTTCATTTGAAATATATTTCATTTTCTTCTCCTCGCATTTGTACTGAGGTACACGTCGGTGGGAAGTTTGAAGAAGAGTTTTAGCGGAAAGCGGAGAACGGAGTATCTTAGCACTAGGTTCTCAGACTCCCTCTATCTACCCTCTGTGTGTAGAATACAGCGTAAAGCAAAAAGTCACTAATTATGTTTCTAAATAATTCGGACATTTATTCTATATAATTATATTAAAATCATTCTATTCGCTTTATACGAGACTTAACAATAAATTCATACAAAATAAAAGTTTTAGAAACTACCGCTGACTTATATTTACAAACGTTAGGAAAATAGGTGAACCTTTTGTTACAAATTATCTAATGCGAATTTAAATCTTGTTTCTTGCTTTAGAAATTTACAGAAATTCCCTTAGTCCTCTATCTCTACGCGTCCCAAGAAACATAAACGCCTAATTTCTACAATCTTCGCTTGGTTGTCTGCTGGCGCATTTTCTGTCTCTACTCAGTAAGGAAAGAAAGAATTATAACATACAAATACATTAGAGCTAGTCGCGGCGCGGTGGTAAACGCGGCGGTTGTGGAACCGCTAAAACCTCTATTCCCACTCGGGAATCTGAATTATTATTTATTATAACTATTTTCATTTAGTCGCCCCAGGAAAGCTCTAGGAAAAAGGCAAAGCGCAGAATGAGTTCCACCACTCAACTTGCGATGCATCCAAAATTCGGTCTAAAGTAGGGGACGGAGTGTTTTAACTCCATGTTTTCTCTGCCTACCCCACTACATATATGCGGGATACAGAGTGAAGCAAAACTGTAAGTAAGATAAGAAAGTAATGACTCTTCATATATATATGGGAAAAGAAAATCGTTTAAAGATTAAATACCTTCTACATATTCGCTGAGCTCACAGCCCTTCAACTTGAACGAGCATCGAACGCTCCTACTGACGTCTAGAAATGAATGTGCAAAAACAGTTCGGAAACTAAATAAATGTCTCTTGCAGCGAGAAAATGTTGCTTTAGTTAAAGTTAAGATTATTTCTAAATATTTTATTCCTTCTTCATTCTTCTTTATGCTTACGATTTATCTCACATAACTCGGTAGGTAGAAGAAACTTACTGTTAAACATTGCTTGTTGAGTGGCGGAACTCAATGCTGCGTTTGATTTCACCAAAACGGGGAAATATGTACGGAAATATCGCTTGTATGAGAAATAGCGGCTCTTACCTAATCGAAAATTTGATGAGATGAGTTCAATATCCTTAACAGTATTGAATGATTTTAGTAAGATTCAAACCACAAACATTGCTTTTTCAATCAGACCCGAGTAAGAATTGTATCCACATTCATCGTGTTTTACAGTGACACGCTATTGCCCCTGCGCCACAACGGCGTCTAGTAGCAGGATCTATGACAGATTATAAGTATATCTATATAGATATAACTATGTAAGATTATATGAACTTTTACTATTGAACAGGTAAATTTTACATTTTAAAATGAAAACTAATACAAATATACATTTAAACACTCTCCTGCAAAGCGTGGCGTTGAGCAATGCCTCCAGAATCCGGCAGAAAGTGGGGAGCGGAGTGTCTTAACTCTAGATTCCCTCTGCCTACCTTGCTGTGCGAGATACAGCGTGAAGCTGATTTGATATTTGATTTAATTAGAAAAAACAATACATATATATACATATATTTATATATACAATATAAAATTACATTATAAGCTAAATTACGGACAAAAGCACAGACACATAGCGTAGTTAATTAAAGCAACAAAATTAAGACGAGACGATGTTTATTTGCTAATGAATTAATTTCATTTATATTCTTACTTGTACTGAAACGTGACTGTGGTAGCAAGTAAACGATTTGGTATATACAAATACAATAAAAATAATATATTACCTTTAATATTATTAAAAATATATTTCTATTTCTTCGCTCTGGTGTCGAGGCAAAACGCGGCGTTGAGTTCTGCCACTCATCACGCAATGCCTCCAAAATTCGGCAGAAAGTGGAGAACAGAGTGTCTTAACACTAGGTTACCTCTGTCTACCCTCTTGTGTGCGGGATACAGCGTGAAGCTAATTTTGATTTTTTTATATTTTTAAGCTGTCGTGGTGATAGAGCATGATATCTAGCTTTAAATATGATGGTTGTAGTTCGATTCCGCGGAGGGGTATTCATGATTATGTTTAAATGATTTTTATTTCCCTACTCAGCCAAAGACGAAGCGAGGAACACGAAGTTTCTCGATTTGATATTGAGAGATTGAGAGAACGGAGTGTCCTACCACTCTACTTTAAGAATAATAAAAATAGTTATACTAAGTTTACTTAAATAATAAAAAAAGTACACAATTCATCAATTTTCTTAAGCTGTAAGTTCTATTGGCTTCATTCCAATAGATTGAAGTTCGACAGTCGAAGCAGTATGTTTTCTTATCTTCTTTAAGGAACAACGTAGCGTCGGCTCAAACTAAGAAAGATCACGCCAAGTGAATAGCCTTTAACTGAGAACTTTGGTTTTTTTTCAGCCGTGCCAAGTTTATACGAAGACTTTTTGTATTTTATTTTATATAAATGCACATGTGTAGATGGAAACAGATTTGAATTCAAAATAAACCGATATTTAATTGAATTTTAATATATTATAATATTGAAGAGCGCAATGAAGTATTCCATATTTCCATTTCCTCGCTCTGGTAAGGAGACTCACAATGGCTTCCATAATTTGGCGGTGAGTGGGGAACTGAAGTGTCTTAATAGGAACGGAGTGACTTAGCACTAGATTTCCAGGCAAAATCTAAAGACTATATTGTTGGCCCAAAAAGATAGAAGCGCCAAAAGCTATGGACTCTACATATATCTTTATCGTCCACTGTCGTAATTTTAACTATATAAACTAAATATGTGCCTTGTTTGTCAGTCACTAAGTAACGTTTATATATATTATTTATATGATTTGTATTTTTATTATTCGCTACATATTTCATATGAATTCTTTTTCTTAATTATTTTGAGGCAGTCGTTTCACAGAGGCATAAGGTTTTGACTGTAACGCGACGGTTGTGGGTTCGGTCCCCACTCGAGATAATGAATTATTATTTATTAATATTCATTCATTTCTTTGCTCTGGCAAACAAGGCAAAAAGACTAGCGTTGAGTTCCGCCACTTAACCCGCAACGCCTCGAAAAATTCGACGGAAAGTGGGGAACGTAGTGTCTTAAGATACTAAAATGTTTTAACACTAGATTTCCTCTATCTATTATGCGGGATACAGCGTAAAGCTATTTGATTATTATTTTTATAACACAATTTTTTATTTTTTTACAGAAGCTGGAGGTCTACGAACGACAGAGCTGAACATAATACCAAGGGTTGTACAGAAGGGTAGAAACGTGACAATGGCGTGCATGTATCAAATACATCAAAGTGAAATTTACTCTGTGAAATGGTACCGGGGCACCCAGGAGTTCTATAGGTATTCACCATTAGAGTCACCTACAACGCGAGTTATGCCTGTAAATGGGATTAAAGTTGATGTGAGTATTATTTTTGTTTCAATTTGATACATCTCCTAAATAATAAAATCAGCTTCACGGTGTATCCCGCATACAGCAGGGTAGGCAGAGGGGACCTAGTGTGAGAATACTCCGTTTCCCATTTTCCCCCGAATTTAGAAGGCATTGCATTTTGAGTGGCGGAACTCAACTCCCGGCTTTTTTGCCTTGTTGCCAGAGCGAGGAAATAAAAATATTAATAAACTTTAACCATTTCCCTTAAGTGAGTTCGAACCCAAAACTGATGCGTTGCAGTCACACTTTTTTGCACCTGCACCACGACTGGCTTCGTAAAAAATATTAATTATATGTTTATCGATTACTTTCATGTCTCCATTCTGGTAGAATAGGCACGACTTTGACACTAAACATGCAAAGTCTAAAAAAATTGGGCCAGAAAATAGGGGAGGGAGTATCTTAAAATCAATTTCCGTAACCTACTTCTCACTGATATATGCTTCTTTTGCATTTATCAGTGAAGAATAGAGAGAGAATTTAGTGTTAAATCATTCCACTGTCCAATTTTCTTCTATGTTTGCGATAGTAAATGGTCAATAGCGGAAATCGATGCTAAGTTTGATAAAATCGAACCCAGTAAAAAATAAAAAATAAATAAGTCAGCTTCACGCTGTATCCCGCACACTGCAGGGTAGGCAGAGGGAACCTAGTGTTAAGACACTCCGTTCCCCACTAATGCACCTATAACAAACCCAGTAACGCACAATTTTTTTAAATATAAACATTCCCTCGAGCGATCATCGAACCTACAACCATCGTATAAAGACGACAAAATAAAGCCATGCTATATATTCGTATTATATTATATAGAACATTTAATCTCTTTATCCGTAAATCGCCATTCAGAGCCAAGAAACGCGCGTTTATTGAAACACGCCTTTTGTTTTATTCTTATAGAGACGTTTGAAGGAATTATACGGAATAAAAGTGCAAAACATAATCCCATTACCAACGTTTCAAAGAATTGTCTTTAAAATTTACAATTTACAATACGAAAATGTTCTTTTTATTTCTGTTGTTCTTATACTGACACCTTTTTTGTGTACGTTGTGACGTCACTAGTTTGTTGAATTTTATAGGGTAACTTCTAATGTTATAGCGTTTGACTGTAAAAGTGATAGGTGGGTTCGACTCCCACTTGAGGAAAATAAATATTTATTTCTATTTTTGCTTCCTCGCTCTGGTAATGAGGCAAAGCGCAGCGTTGAGTTCCGCCACTCAACACGCAATGCTTCCAAAATTCGCTGGAAAGTGGGGAACCTCTGCATGCTATGTTCGAAATACAGTGTGAAACTAAAAAAATGTATATGACGGTCGACGATTGACTCTCGCTTAAGAGAGTGGTCAACACGAAATATCTCAAAAATATTGCGGAAAGTGATGCTGAAATAAACACTAGGTTCCCTGCTGTACGATGCAAAAAACGTTCTTTTTTTTGGATTGAAAAAATTGTAAAAATCTTTCTAGAGAGATGCTAATAAAAATAATTGATTGAATTACGAAGTACCTTGATAAAAACATGTGGCTTAATTGGCGATAAGTGGTTGGACAATTGAAAAAGATGCGGGTTCTAATTCATATATATGAAAATATAAATATATATTTTTAAATATGTTTTTTTCAACTTAACATCTCTTCATATACCAGAAAAATTGAAAAAAAGACTCTTTAAACTACTACAGTTTGGAAAGACTCAATGATTTTCATTATAGAGTCGATGATTTATCGTACACAATATAAATTTAAATACTCTTAGATTAAAAATATGACTTTTCAATATAATTAATAATTTCATTTGTGTAAACATTTTTTAAAAATACAAATTTTCTTTCAGAGGTTAAACTCAAATGAAACTCACGTAGTTCTGCTACGAGTGACGCCGGCGTTAAGCGGCAACTACAGCTGCGAAGTGATACAAAACGCACATACTTTCCCACACTACACCGCTACCAGTAGACTTGACGTTGTTGGTAAGTTTTACTTTTTCTAAAACAAAAGAAGGTTTGGTGGTGGTGGAGGGAGTGTACTCTCCACTTTTCGCATACCTAGAAACAATCTTCCGTAGATATCGTAATCAAAAGATAGATAGAATATCTATCTTTTGATTACGTTGACTTCGAAGCTTTTTTATTTGTGCTGCGACATTAGACGACTATAGACTAGATCTAGAACCCTGGACTGCTGTCCAGGATTCTAGATCTAGTCTAACTATAGGTAATAAGGTATGCACAATGCAGATATAGAGACATGGACAGACGAATAGAGTGATCCAAAATACTCTTTATTTTCTTTGATATACGAAGCCCTATAAATATAATAAAACAATTTTATTTTACTTTGAAACAGTACATTCGCTTAAATAATACAAAATTTGTATATAAATATATGTTTTATAATAATGTAAGTCATTTAAAATACGCTACAATTTGCGACGATCACATTTAAAATTGCTGTACATTACAGTAACTTGTTGTGGTTATAAAATTTTGCTCTGCCATCAGTAATTTTCATAATAATATTTTAAAACGAGATAATATCGATATGATTGTAAATAAGCTTTTGTGTATTTTGTATGTATGTATGTTAATCGCTGCTTTAATAGCCGTAGCTTTGTCGTACTTCGTTGAAAATGCAATGTATTGTATTATGGTCAACTTAAAGTATTGAATTTTAAATTTAAGGATAAGATAGTATTTTATCACATATTAAAATAATATTCACATAATTATTATTATTAAAATAATAAAAAAAAGAAAGAGACGAACAAAGGATGGAATGCAAGATCAATGTAAATGGTAAGAAAGTTAGAAAAAGTGAATGAAGTGGTAAATCTGGGAAGTATGTTCAGTACAGATGAAAGATACGAGATGGATGTGGAAAGGCGTATTGCTGCTGGTATATATAGATAGCGTAGCGTTTGGCGCTCCGTTCTCTCTGACTACCCCGCTAGCGATAAAGCGTGAAACTATGTAATGTAATTATTATTAATTTAGATCGTGGCACAGTCAATTGCAAACACGTATACATTAATAATTATTTGTTATGTCAACTGACAGACGAATGCCACCTCAGTCTACCCGTGACCACGGACTACTGCAAAGTGTTCGAAACGTCGGGTTTCCAAAAATGTATAAACATACAAAATATACGCGATTAATTCGGTTAAAATTCGGCATCAAGACAAAAGTCGGCGTTAAATTCCACGAATAAACTCTGAATGTCTTGCAAAATGAATAGGAAAGTGGTAAAATAGTAGCCACAAGGAATGTTGTACCAAACGCTACTATCTCTGAATATCTATTTTGCCTCGTCCACTGCCATCAGCTATTTTAAATCATTTTAAAGTGCACTCAGTCATTTAAATGTATGTGCTTGAAATGTACATTGAAATCAAAATTTGATAAAAAAACTTAGAGTATGGCTATGTCATGGACACGGTTATATTTTTTAAATAACATATTTTTATTTATATATTTAGGATAAGAGCGAGAAAAAAATAATTATTGGTACAATATAACTTTAGAAATTATAAGATCAGATCAAGATTATTGAGATACAAAGAGTACGACACAAATGGCATACAAGATATATCGTATAAGTTTTTAGAGAGGTTTCAATATAAAACATAGTGAACTCGCTGAGCATAAAATCGTGCAATGAGCGGTTTTATAAGACATCGACATTAAAGTCTCCAACTATCAGGTATGATAGTTGGAGACTTTAATGTTGATGTCTTTAAGATCAGGCTCGTAATCAGGTATCCTTTTAGCGATATTCTTAGATTATTCTAAAAGCGATCATAACATAAAATGTTTATTTTCTGCTAACCCAATACCCGGATTTTTTATGGAAAAGACGAGCGTATGGGTCACTTGATGGTACAGGTTCGTCGCTGATCTTTAAGGTGGAGGTAGACACGCTTTTGAAGGTACGCATGTCATATCGACCTAGAAACATTGCCACAGGTAGGCCTTCCCACAATTCCGTGGCGTTTGGAACAGTAGTGGAGTGCCACGTAACCAGATGGCTTGGATGATAGTTTAGCTTGTTACGTACTGTGTGGGTATAACATTCGGCGGCAGATAAAAGGTCAAACAGTTCTTCAGATCACTCCCCATGATAAAGGCGGTAAAGAACGCACAGCAAGGAGACGTCTCTACGCAAAACCTAAGTGTCAAATTTTTCACAGATCGTTGGGTCCCTAATGATTTGGACGACTCTACGTTGCATACAATTAAATGGTTCAAGCTGATATGGTACACCAGCCAAGGGATAAGAACAGTACTCCATATAAGGCCAAACCTGGGTCCTATATAGGACCAATTATTTTTTTGTCGTGAATACCGTCTCGCTCTACAGATGAACCCCAGTTTCTTCGAGCCCAACCTGGCCTTGCTTTCCAGATAATCACGATACTGGCAGTCATTCGAAACATTAAGGCCCAATATGATGATACTGGGCGCGGCTATAAGGGGAGTGTTTTAAAATACCAAATGGAGATATTTTGTAGTTAACGCGCTAACTTGTGCCTTCAGGGGGTTGAATTGAATCAAGTTCCTTTCACCTTGTGAAAAGACATTTTCATGAAAGGATTAACACACATCCGAATATAAATTTGAACATACATTGGCCTTTACGTTTACTAGACACATATCACCAAATTTTACGCCTTTCATTTCCAAATAAATCTCTGATACGTCAATATTAACTCTATTACAATCAGTAAACTTATGGATGCTGCGATATATAGCAACTCCATCAATCAATGAAGATGATATTGCTACTGATGTTGTAGGTGCAATTTGTCCGTTCTTAGCGGTATTACGTTATGATCTCAGATCAAGGCCAGGCACATTCACTGTCAAGGATTTTTTCTACCCAGGTTTCGGTGATTGCCAAATATTCAGATTTGATTGATGATTGTACCGGTAGAGAAAAATATTAATTCTGAGTGCGTTGTTTCAATCATTAATGGCGGTAATAAGACGAGAAGATATAGTATCATCCTTATTACCGATGATCAGCAACACTATTACAAAACTTATTTCCTTTGACGACTAGTATTGGCAACGGATGCTGAGCCAACCTCTGCGTATCTCTCTCAAACTGTAGGAGACGACTGACACATCCATAATAAAACTTCAAATCTCGGGTATTGATCATATTAAAGTCATCTAACCGCATATCATAACCTTGAGGCCGGTCGTGGCGCAGCGGGACGAGGTGTGACTGCAAAACCGACTGGTTCTGGGTTCGATTCCCACTCGAAGAGATGAAATATTTACTTAAATTTATATTTCCATTTCTTCGCTCTGGTGTCGAGGTTAAGCGCGGCGTTGAGTTCTGCCACTCAACACGCAATGCCTCCAGAAATCGGCAGAAAGTGGGGAACGGAGTGTCTTAACACTAGGTTCCCTCTGCCTACCCTGCTGTGTGCGGGATACAGCGTGAAGCTAAAAAAAAAAAAAAAAAAACCGCATATCCTAAAATCCCCACTGACAAAACTGGCTCTTCAGGGAAAGTATTTTTAAGCAGCGATAAGTGTTTATCTGTTGTTGGTGCAAATCATGGACGATCACACACATCACACTTATGTCCAAATGAATTGTTAACAAATATCGTATTGAAACATACTAGTTGCTGCCCAGTGTTCCTTTATAATCAACGATCGAACACGATATATGCCCATACAGTTTGTTGTCCATGTAGAAGCAATTTTATAATTTACCTGCATATTTTCAACCATCCTAGCTGCAGTTGTGCTGGCACTGTCGTTGATCCACTCGTCCGCATTCATTTCATTCGATGTTCCCTTAAACACCTTATATTCACTGTTATCACATAAATAGCTTACTTGTTTTACTGATAATTAAGATAGTTATGAAAAATATTAAAAAATTCTGAGTAATTTTTATAATTATTTTTTCTTATTAATATAAGTAACAGTTCGATCTTATAGTTATTATTTTTTTGATTTGTCACAACCCATAGATGTTTTTAAATTAGAGTTCCACAAGGTTATGATTCGTTTTTTATTTCACTGGCTTCGTTCAAATTTCACATTGCAAAATTTTTATTATATAATTTTATCTTAAAATTTTAATTGTAATATTATTTTTTTCCACATAGCACATGTATTATAAAGGCATATGTTTCTATACCATAAATAATAAAAAATAATAAAAAAAACATATTTTGAATATTTTTTTAAGTCTTTTATAAACGCGATAAGAGAATTTTCATTTTTTTTTTAAAAGTTATAGTTCGAAAACTATTTAACCTAGATATTTATTATTATTATTCTGGTAGCTCTTCCATCACTGATATTCCGTTGATCAATTACTTACGGGACACCTGTATTCTGTACCTGTTATGCTGTATTTACGAGTACATAGCAGATACAGAGTTTATGATAGGGCTTCGCGTTCAGCTTTTTCCGCTTGGCAACCCTCGCTATCTTATTATTTTACAAGAATCAGTCATAATTTTTTTTAATATAATAAAAAATAACAATGCAACAAAATTTCTGTAATTTGAAATAATTTATCCGCAAAAACTCCAACAAAAGTATTATTTCAGTTAGTATTCCAAACAAATACAGTCTAGACATCTAGTGTCGCTGTTGTTTATCGTTATTGGAATAAAGTCGTCTTATATAACCATATAAATATTTATATATGATTATAGCTCAAACTACACGCATTTAGTATAAGATCAGAATATATCTGACGATATTTTTACTTAGAAAACTTGCAACTTAGTTTTTCTTTTAAAATATTATCTCTTATTATTTACATTCAATATATATTTTATCCTGTAAATTGTAGGGTTGGCAAAGGGAACCTGTTGTTAAGACGCTCCAACCACCATTTTTCGGCCAATTTTTATTGCATTATGTATTGAGTGACGAACTAGACACCGAGTTATTTTGTTGCCAGAGTGAAAAAAATAAAATAATTCACTTGTCCGAGCGGAAATTTGCCACAACCATTGAGATACCGTAGATTTTATTAAAATTGTAAAAATAGAAATAGTATAGTATAGGAGAAGTACCATCGAGTCGTGGCGTAGGGATACCAGCGTGCGACTACAAACACGACAGAGTAATCGAACCCATAAGATTCGATTCTCTTTAGAGGAAATGAAATAATATTTTCATTTCTTTGCTCTAGTAACGAGGGGAAGCGCGGCGTTGAGTTCCGCCACTCAACACGTATTGCCTTCAGAATTCAGCGGAAAGAGGGGGGAATAATCGTCTTTAGAACGGAGTGTCTTAACACTAGATGCCTAGCTTTCCTCCGTCTAACCTGCTAAGTGCGGGATACAGCGTGAATTAACAAAAAAAGTATTGTGTTTAAAGTCAAATGTTTTTCCGTCACGCCACAAAGGCAACTTACCCTGCTCTCTCTATGATATGTATGTATAATCTTTATTGTTGTTCTCCAGTACTCAGCGGAACACTTACAAAGGAAACATGATACCTCACTCTCTTTGAATGAGACGAGACCACAGTTTCAAATATCTTATTTTGCTCTAAGCAGACGTAGAAAAATGATTTTATTAAAATAGTAAAAATAGAAATAGTATTCTTTTCAAATGTGAAAAGATTACTATTTCTGTGCACGACGTTGAGTTACTTATCATGCAATTTCTTGGTATCGGATGGAGAATGCGATGGTTGTGGATTCGATACCTTCTCGGAGTTGTTTTCATTTTCTCGCTCTGTGACAGTCTGTGGAGTTCCGCCACTGTCTGTAATATCTAGAACATTGGGCGTTCTACTAGGTTTTTACTAGATTCTCTCTGTTTACCCTGCTTTAAGCGAGAGAGAACGCGAAGCCAAAAAAAGAATTACTTATTTTTGAAACAAAGAAGAAATCATAACTCAAGTAAAGTCATCCAGAAATCGTAGTATACTGTAGAACATATAGTATTGAAAGTTGTGTACCAATATTTATGGGTTTGTTTTGCGTACGACGCCAATAAGTTTGCTAGTAAGTGCTCAGTTTCAGCCAGATAAAGGCTCTAACGGTCGGGACACGTGATTTTGGCCTTTATCGCACTCTGTAATGACATTTTTACGATCGTTTGATTCAGATAAGAGTATCGCTCGAAATTGTACGGCGATATATTGAAAAATTTTAAAGATTTTGATGTACTTTGATCCGTTTTCAAAAAAGGAGGCTATCAGTTTAACGTGTATGTATATATGTATGTGTAAAGTAAACAACTGAATCGTTCTGCGGCTGCTGTATTTGGAAATTTGTATCTATTATACTGTTATTAGAAATCGGAAACGGTTATCGTTTTTAAAAAAACACACATTGTGTATATGATTCTAAACTATTTTGAAAGAGATACTATGTAATTGCAATAAGTGATATGTATCACCTACTAACAATACTTCACAATAGTTTCCATTCAATAAAGGCCGTCGCCTACAAGCAAGTGCCCCCGATTGACACAATTCAACTGCTTTTATAGTTATTTTCACCTAAATCTACCCTCTTTTACACGAGTTCGCTAACACTATATATATTCTTCTGCTCTCACGACATAAGACTAATTACTAAAATGCCAAATCTCATATTCCTCCGAAATGTTGTGTATATCGCCAACGTAGTCACTCAAATCTTAAGTGCCTTCGTAAATGTATAAGTATTAGACGGTCCGATCCTATCCACAATATCGAAGTTCAATAACGAGCTAATATTGAAGTCGTCGTAGTCGAGTTAGCAAAGCGCATCTTTTAATAAAAATTAGAGGATTGTAGACGATAATATGGTACACAACACTTTAAGTATAGAGATATATAGAAACGGCACGTAAAAAGGTGTAGCACTGGTTTCACTATAAGAAGGCTTGTTTATACAGCAGAATTGATGATTTTAAGGAACAGTGAGAAGAAAACCTTGATTCTAGGAGGTAACCAACACAAAGCCCTTCCGAATTGCGTATCATTTCATATAATTTTATACACACTGTATCATATACAATGTTAATTTCGTTTATTCCGTTCCGCATAATCGCAGGAACAAATAGAAATTGAAGTTGTCGCCATGACTGAAACTAGTTCGTAACGGAATTTGCGTATGATAATCTATTTAGGCTTAACTTTATAGTTGTGAAGAGTTTGTTTAGTTGAACGCGCTTATCTCAATAACTACTAGCTTCAATAAAAAAAAAATTGAGGAAGGCTATACGCATGTTGTATCGGTTTTAGTTTGCCCGAACGCTGGTCCAAGTTTCATATGTTATATATATACTCTTACTTATTTTATAACAGTTGTAAACCTGCAGGTAAATTTTCCTAGTCCAGTTGGATAAAGCATGAGTTTAAGTTCCATATTTCAAAGCTCAATGGATCTGAAATAGGAAAGAAATCGAGAACAGATTGTCTAAGTACTAGGAGACCTTAACCTTAAAAATGTGAAAACGGATATTTGTAAACAAATTATAATTAGATAAAAGTGCCAGAATAAATATTGTAGTACAATGCTTTGTTTAAGATTAAATCCGTTATATACGGTTAGGGCGAGGGGAATTTTTTGCATATCATTTACTCGTTACAAGACAATAAGTCGACATTTATTGCTATTTCTCAGAGAAAAATGTCATTTTCCATTTCATATGTACCTAATGTAAAAAATTATGGGGGAAAATATAATTTTGTGAGCTAGCAGGGTAGGCAGAGGGAACCTTTGAATCTTGTGTTAGGACACTCCGTACCTATTAAAATACTTCCATTTTCTACTTTCTATCACATCCTGGAGGCGTTGCTTGTTGAGTGACGAAACTCAACGCCGCGCTTTGCCTCATTATTAGAACGAAATAAAAATATAAATTTCATCTCCTCGAGTGGTTATCGAACCCACAACCGCCGTGTTTACAGTCACAGTCGTGTTAAATATCCTAGACCCCTTATATATTTATTTAGAAATGAAGAACTACTTCTATAAAGTATTAAAATAAATTTATATAGTTGACAAATAGCCTATGAGAATGTGAATATCTATTACCTTTAGGGAACCATTTCATTATTCACACTCATTGCTACAAATACAAGAATATGAGAAACTAGCGATCTAAACGCGGCTTCGCCTGCTTAATTTTGTTGTTATATTATAGCCAAATTATATATATAGGCCGGTGGTGGCGCAGTCACAAAGTGTGACTGTAAAACCGACTGGTTGTGGGTTCGATCCCCAATCGAGGAGATGAAATATTTACTTAAATTTATATTTCCTTTTCTTCGCTCCGGTGTTGAGGCAAAGCGCGGCATTGAGTTCTGCCACTCTACACGCAATGCCTCCAGAATTCGGCAGAAAGTGAGGAACGGAGTGACTTAACACTAGGTTCGCTCTGCCTACTCTGCTGTGTGCGGGATACAGCGTGAAGCTGATTTTTTATTTTATACAAAATCTACATAAATTGTAACCGATGTATTATTCTGATGCTTATCATATAATAATATAAAATTTCATCTAAGTCATTTCAGTACTTTTTGTGTGAAAGTGGAACAAACATCCATCCACATATACTTTCACATTTGTAATAATAATATAGTTTAAGTAGGATAGAATATACAAAGCTTTTAAAGCATTTTTACGAAAAAAATATTGTCTTTAAATATACTTCATAGAAATACTGTTTCTTCATCTTTTTGTAAAAGTAGCTTTACATTTTCCTTTTGTCAGTGCTTAGTTAGTTATCAAAATTAATTCTAGTAAAATGATTTCAATCTTTGTGAAGTGAATAAATAAAAATTCAGTGAATAATTGTTGAAATTAATAAATAATGTTCATTTTTAAATACTGTTATTGTTTCGCATTTGTATATTTATTTGGTTAAAGACCCTATTAGTTTCAAATGCGAAAAAAAGCACTTTAAAACACAATGTATTAGTTATTTTGTATGATGGTACTTACAACACTGTACTCGTATGTATATTATTTTTGATGTCACGCTACCAGTTACTCCTAGCTGGTCAAATGTGAGTCAGACTCGACCAGTCAGGGTTCCGTATCAATTTCAAAATTGTAGGTCAGAATTAAAAGTTGACAAACTTAAGCTTGTGGGCATGTGCACTCATTTTGCTTAAAATTAACTACAAATATAAATTTGTAATATTTTTTTATTTTCTTAAACGTCTATAATTTTTCACTTTTCGGATTTTTTGCTTTCCAAAATTACACACAAAATGCAGCAATATCGATACATGAAAGCTCGAATCTTTTGATTGCATTAACTCAGAAGCTTGATTTTTCTGTGCGTTAAGGGACCATAGACTTGAATATTTCATATTAATTTTGATTTAATACGCCTCCACGCGATCTAGAGATAAAGGGTCTCGACAGAAAGACTCGGTTCCACTTTTAACTTTTGAGGAACGAAACCCTAAAAAAGAAAATATTTATTATAATTTATTATATGAATTTTTGCCCAGTCTATAAAAATAAGATATACGTAGGTATATAATCTCCGGTTATGTAGACTTAACCTGGAATTAATACGACCGTGTGTGTCTTAATTTTCGATTATTTTCTAATCAATCTATAATCTTTTTAATTGTTGTATAAGCGTGGAGTAAGCTTAAATTAATAAAAAAATCTTTAACAATAAATTACAGTGGAATCCCCGGTGGAATTTGAATCTCCACTCCCTATATTTAGTACTAGTAGTCTAGTCTAGTAGCTTCATACTGTATCCCATACGTAGTAGTAGAAAGAATCTGGGAAAAGCGTTGAAACATTTACATCATACATTCATCAAGACACTTCCATTTCCTTCTTTGCCGCATATTTCTGGATTGCGTGTTGAGTGGCGAAACTTAACGTTTTGCTTGCTTCCCGACAAGAGCAATGTAATGAAAATATTAAACATTTTATTTTCTCAAGTGGGAATCAAACCTACAACTTGCGCCACAATTGACTTTAATAAAAAAATATACTATTACGATAATTTTATTCAAATGTTACTAAATTTCAAAATCTCGTATATATCTTTTTAGAAATTTAACACTTATATAATTATAATTTTTCTCTTCTGCTTCTTTTTATAAAAAATATATAAATAATATAACTTGTTTATTTAAACATATTAAATTATTCAAAGTTGGTAAAGCACTCAGTCTTCGCAATACATTATAAACAAAAAGTGGGGGTTAACAAAGGATCTTGCCCCAAATAACTTCTTACTTGAATAATGTTCACCGTTGATACTTTTAGTTAAGCTCTAAAAGATGTTCTTACCAGATTAAATTGTTTTATCTCTGTAAACAGTACTCAGAATTTATATTTTAATTTTTAATTTTAAATACGATTGATGACGTTCAAGTGAGAGGTTAGTTGTCCACTAGGGGCACTAGCGTATGACGTAGTAGGTTGTGGGTTCGATTCCGAATCGAGATAATGAAATATGTCTCATTAATGTTTTAGTTCCCTGGCTCTGGCAACGAGGCAAAGTGTAGCGACGAGTTTCGCCTCTCAACACACACGCCTTAGAATTTGACGTAAAGATATGAACGAAATGTCTTAATGAGAACGGAGTGTCTTAACACTAAGTCCCCAAGTTCTCTCTGCCTGACTTGCTATTTGCAGGGAAAGGTAATAAAATAAAAATTGTATATATTTGTTATTAGGTATCGGTGGACTTCGGGCGATCGAGCTAAGGATATCGCCGCCAGTGGTCCAGCGGGGTTCGGATGTGACGTTAGCTTGCCTATACGAACTGACCGACGCACCACTCTACTCAGTCAAGTGGTACAGAGGACGCCACGAGTTCTACAGATATTCACCTACTGAGACTCCTGCTACGAAGATATTTCCCTTTGCCGGGATCAATGTCGATGTAAGTGCTATGTATTGCTTTTATTGTCATATTTTTATTTTATTTTTAAGTGAAATAAACAGTAAATTTCATTATTAAATTTTTTGACTTAAAATATGTACAAAAAACCAATCAATTCTTTAACTAATATTGGTCACAACAGTAAGCCAAGTCATTCTAGATTTTAATGGATCTATATATATAAACAATTCAACTATTTTGCTATAAGTAGAATAATGTTTTTACAGAGTGAGACTTTTTCTCATTTCCTGCTTTATTTTTATAGGACACCGCATTTACCATCTTTTACATATGTCTTGTCGCAGCGTTGAGTTCCGCCACTCAATTCAATGCCTCCAGAGTTAAACAGACTTTGTTGAATGGAAGTCTTAATAAGGACGGAATATCTTAACACTAGGCTCTCTATCTTTATATTAAAAAAAATAATTTATCTCTATCATTTACCTACTAAGTAAAGTATATTAAAGGAGACAAAATAGTTCACATAAAACATTTCCCCCAAATCAAATTGGAACACCACTATCACAATCACTTCTAACACTAATGACTAAACAAAACCAAAAAAAACTATCCAAAAACACAACACCAAGATTTTTCATAAAGGCATAGCGAGAAGTCTTAGAGCGTAAACGCTAAGCCACCTCAAGGGAGTCAGCATTTAGGTTACGTACAATTTGTCTTATACGTTTGTGAAAGATGTCAAGTTTGTATCACTGAATACTCTAAAAGGGTTCAAGGGTTCTTACGTGCGTCAAGTTCTTAAATAGCTTGGTACGTTTCGAGCTTGGATGAAAAAAAAACTAAAGTTTTAGTAGAGTTTGTCGTTATCTATAAGATTTAATACGTAGTTGTAGTGGTTCATTTTGAGAGAATGTGTTTTTTTTTAATTTTCCTATTTACGTCCTTGAGGCCATCATGGTGTGTAAACACGAGAGGTGTGACTGTAAATGTCACAGATGTGGATTCGATTCCCAGTAAATAAAATATTTAATGTATTAATTTTTTCGTTCCTCGCAGTCAAACGCGGTGTTGAGTTCCGCCAATCAACACGCAATGCCTTCAGAATTCGGCGGAAAGTGGGGAATGGAATGTCTTAACACTAGTCTCGCTCTTGCTACATGCGGGATAAAGCGTGAAGCTGAAAAAAAAATTACGAGTGCTAAAGAAATAAATAGCTGCTCCTTTATAATAAATAATATTATTATGAAACAACCATAATTTGTTTATACAGAAACCAAATTGGCGCTGTCCAAAACAGATGCAGGTAACCATTTGTCATTCGTGTTATTGTAAACAGCATTTACTTACGGCTCCCTTTTGTGATAATTAAATTCTTAGTTACCTCTTGATGGTGTAAGATATAAGATGTTATATTATTGTGTTGTGTGTGATGCCGTCGTGGTGCAGTGGTATAAGATTGCCATTGTAAACCTAACGGTTGTAGGTTTGATTCCCTCTGAAAGGAATAAAATATTTTATATTTTCATTTTTCTTGCTCTGGTAACTAGACTAAGCACGGTGTTGAGTTTCGCCGGACGAGTGTCTTAATAACGAAGAGCATGGAGTATTTTAACACTAGATTCCCTCTGCTATGTGCGAGATACAATGTAAAGCTAAGCTAAACAATACACCAGCTATATAGGGTACGCGGAAAAAATCTAGTGTTAAGACACTCCGTTCCCCACTTTCCATCCGAATTTCGCGTGCTGCATGTAGAACGGCGGTGACTTCACGCCCCCGGTTTTTTTTTTTTTTTTTAAATTGTGTAAAGCTTTGTGCTTCACGTCGCGTCCCTCTGACGTGATCAGAGACTTTATGCATCTATGTTTTTACTTTTTTGCACTTATTAAAATTGGAGGAGGTGGCGCTAGGCCAAATGTTGGAACTTTGGAAAATTTATATCTAAATTTACGAATTTCTTATAGAACTATACGTATATGTTAACTTTAAATTTTAAAATATATTTTTACGTTTAAATTAAGAACTTTAACTAAAACTATAACTACTATCTCTAAATTTTAATAAATTTTTAAAACTGTTCGACTCTATGTGACTTCTAAATTTTTCTTATTAATTTTAACTAATTTTAACTAATTTTAACTAAGGAGGGACTTGTTCTCAGCACCGTGGTTTAAAATAAAGCTTGGCCTAATTTTTGCATCGCTGGCTCCCTCTGCGTCCGAGGAAGCTATTACATCGTGTTTCTTAACGAAGCCCGTCTGTAATCCCTTCATCCGATCGCAGAGGGAGTCCGCGATGGATCTTTTGAGCACTGGGTCCCGCGTGTCTCTTCGAGGTTTAGGCTGTCTCTTACCATCAGAGCATTTCGACATGTAAATGACGGATC
>JAATLQ010034307.1:6745-22105 GCA_013421005.1 Heliconius erato x Heliconius himera
TGTTTCCATGTTAATTCGACGATTCAAAAGTGCTTATAAGAGTTTATTTGAATAAGTAATATTTTGAATTTGAATACTTTAATGATTGTATAAATTTATCATATAAAAGTTGCTTATTTGACAGTATGTCCAAATATATATAAATAGACAGTTTCGTTAGCCATGATCAGTCGAATAAACTAAACAGAATGTGACGCTGCTCGTTTTATTATTCCCATATTCAAACCACTACTGGAACAATAGCTTTTCGTTGAGTTTTTCTGCATATATAATAAATTAAAAAATGTCCGCTATGTGTTCCCGCCATCTTCTTCAGTCTTTTTTTGAAGTGGGTTAAAAAATACCTATCTATTATTTCATAAAATGCCTTACAATGCTGTAATTTACTTCAATAATACTTGACAAGCTTATCGCACGGCTAACGTCCTGCTAAGCAATAGGGGGTTACCCCCTTTTAGTGGGGGGATCCCCCTTTAGAAGAATCATTATTCATTTGCAGTACATGAGTATTCGCTAGCATGAAATACAGCCGCCACAGTGGCGCAGTTTGACGTCATCGTGTCGTAGAATAAATATTAATTGAAGGCGCTTAGTTGTAGGTTCTTTTTTTTAATAATCATAATAATAATTATTATTAGCTTTTATTATGTTATATACAATTTTTTTTCATTATTAATACATATTGCTTTAAACCTGACATTACTTAAAACTAGATTTATGTCTATGTGTATGACTATATGGATGCAATTTATAGAAATTGCATCCATATAGTCATTCCTTCCTTCCTTCCAAACTTTACTATATTCTAAAAATATATTTATTAATCATTTAAATTAACTACAGTAAATAAATATCACTAAATAAATATAATATATTTGTATCGTATAAATTAGAAGAATTTAAATTTATACTTGAGACTTTTTTAACATTAAATTTAAATTTAAACTTTTCTCTTAGAGTTGTCGTTGTCGCGCCGAGTGGTTGTGGGTTCAATTGTAGTAGGTATAGTCATATCACCCTTTGTTTTACTGTTTTGCATTTAAAGATAGTGAGTGGTGGGTAGCGGAACCTAATGCTGGATTATTTAAAAATAATTTATATTGTGGTATTATTATCTAAAAAGAATGACAAAAATAAAAAAAAATAGCTGGTACCAATAATTACATTTCATTTGAAAGAACTAGAACTAGAAGTTTGAATGAATAAAAGTGAATAATAAGAATAAAGAATTCGTATCTCAGTCCGCCGTGTGATCCCGGCCTAGAATAAGATCATCCTGGTACTGGTGGTGTCGTAAGAGACGACTAAAGTACGTGTGCTAGAGTCACGTCACGCCAGCAATGGCAACACGCATGGGTAGACTCGACTGGATCATTACCACCCCTGGCTTTTAAAACCGGCGTGAAGTAGTGGCTTTATGCCACTGCGTTTCGCATCAGGTAATGCCGGGCTCCGGCGAACAACTCACCTTAAAGATCGGCAACGCGCCTGTAGTTCCTCTGGAGTTGCACGGGATCGTGGGCGGCGGTAATCACTTACCATCAGGTGACCCGAACGCTCGTTTGCCGTGTCTTTTTCCATAAAAAAAGTCGACACGAAGTAGAAGTAAATTTATACTTTTACGGTATAGTTTACCTTTATCTATGCATTTTTTTCTGCTTCATGCTATAACGTGCTTATAGCAGGGTAGGGAAAGGGAAACTAGTGCTAGGTTACCCACTGTGCGTGTTGAGCGTCGGAACTCAACGCCGCGATTTTGCCTTTTTACTAGAGCGAGGAAATTAAGAAATTAATAAATAATAATTCATTCCCCTAAGTGGGAATCGAACCCACTACCACAATACGTTTATCTATGCAGATGTTTGATATATCTTAATTTGTTTAGGATATCTTTTACACTGGTTTCTGCAGACATTACCAAGCCAAATGTTGGAGAGCGTTTATTAAATGTTTTTTTTTTGTTTCAACAGTTTTAAGACACTCCTTTTCCATTAATACATGTTTCTTGCCCCCACTTTTCGCCGCATTCTAGACTCTGGAGGCGTTGCGTGTTGAGTGACTGAACTTTACGTTGCGTTTTGCCTTGTTACTAGGCGAGGAAATGAAAATATTAGGCATTTCATTTCATCGAGCGGAAATCGAACCCAGTCTATTACGTTTACAGTCCCACATTTGTGGGACACAAATGTGGGACGCCACTACTCTAATAATCCTAACTTGGCATAATCCCAACAGTTACTTTTAGTTTCCTGAAAAGCACCATCATAATATTGAATATCAGAAATCGAAGCTTATTAACTAAAGTTCCACTGATCTTACTTAATCAACAAAAAAAAAAACAAATAAAAATATAGATGCAAATGTTTAAATCAACATCCACGTACTATGCTTAATTTAACGAACCCTTACACACGAATTCTACGTATTTACACGACAATTACACACACATTGACAGCCAATGGATGTACCCACACATTGATATCGTATAAGTACATGATGGATTACGCACACAGCTGTGTAGCTGGTTGGTTCCGTATTTCTATCCAGGACGAGTAAATTCAACGGAGCAGGTGGCATCAAATTGTCTTATCTAAGTTTAACAACAGGTTATATTTTTTAAATTTAAATATTTAGTATTAGTATATATTAAAATATTCCGTTCGATATCTTCTCCCTCGATAATTAAACATAATTATTACCTCGAGTGGAGATCGAACCTACAGCCATTACAGCGCTCGACGGCCTTTAAATCGTTAAATAAATCACATTTTTCAAAATATAATATTAAGTCAGTTGTGAGCTCCAGTCTCATCTCTCCGTCCAGTTAGCAGCGCTACTGTTTTATTAAAATTGATTAAAACTCGTAATCATCAAATTGTCAAATATGTAATTAATTTTTTCTATATTTTGTAATAGTAGGTAGATAGATAGATAGTTAAAATTCTTTATTGCACACACAAACTAATAATAGGTATATTTGTTATTCTATTTTTTTTTTCAATTATTTTTGTAAACTAATTACATCCAACCAGAACCTCCTTACGTATCAAGCTAAAATTATATATCAGGTTTATAGTTTCAGAAAGCACGGAAAAAACAAGTCGCTTTTAAGTCAATGCAATCAAAAGATACGAGCTTTTATGCATAGGTGTTGCTGCATTTATTTATTTTGTAATCAAAATCCTATAGGGTATTTTTCATGGACCTACAAATATAAATAGAGAAAAAAAATCCAAAGTGAAAATTTATAGGTATTCCACAAAAAAAAATCATAACAAATTTATATTTATATATTTTTTATTTGTGCTGTGTGATCCCGGCGTAGAATAGGATCACCCTGGTACTGGTGTTGTCGTAAGAGGCGACTAAAATACGTGTGGTAGAGTCACATCGCCAGCAATGGTAACACGCATGGGCAGACTCGACCGGGTCATTACCACCCCCGGCATTTAAAACCGGCGTTAAGTAGTGGCTTTATGCCACTGCGTGTCGCATCAGGTAATGCCGGGCTCCGGCGCCCAACCCACCTTGTCGGCCGGCAACGCGCCTGCTGCTCCTCTGGTGTTGCACGGAGTCGTGGGCGGCGGTAATCACTTACCATCAGGTGACCCCCACGCTCGTTGCCTTGTCCTTTTCCATAAATATATGTATATATATATATATATATATGTATGTGTATATATATATATATATATATAATATAAAATTTTAGTTTATTAACTTTTGTAAGTTGTACAACTTATTCCATGTCCCATTGACTTACTCCATTGATCCAATAAAAAATATATATAAAATAGATAAAAAAAAATATTCCTCGCACGTTAACACAGTTATTGTAACCGATGCCACCGTCCACAGCCGTCATACTGACGCGGCCGCCCCCCCACCCCCGTGACGTCACCCCTCCCCTACCACCCCCTTCCTACAACAAGTTCATTTACTAATTGACATTTAACACCTTTGAATACCCTTTGTTTTATCTAATATGACGTGACAGCTGCAGTTATTTGTGTTTAGCTATATATAATTTTATATGATGATATCATAGCTGAGGCCACCCTGTAGTGATTTTATTTCAATTATTTTCTTTTTTATATTCTGGTAGATAATGTGCGGCGTTAAGTTACGCACTCAACACGCAATGTTTCGGTAATTGGTTGGTACGTGGGACGGAGTACGTTAACATTAGGTTCGTTCTGCCTATCCTGCTACGGGTATATGTGGAATACAGCATGAACAAATTAATTTCTGCCGAGAAATTATGATAGTGACTGATACAAATTATTATTTTTTGTTTAGAGTAGCGAAACTCAACGCCGCTGTTTGCCTCGGTACCAGAGCGAGTAAAATTCAAATATTAAATACTAGTGGTCCACTCGCGTGCACATCACCTGTAATACTTTTGTTACGCTGCATATGCCAACCAAACCAAGGTAAGCTTAAATATACATGTGAAATAAAAATTCTGTGAAATTACACCTAGCTAGAACAACTAAAATAGAATACTTTTGTCATACAATATATTGACATATTTTTGCACCGCACGCGCTTAAAGCAATTCGATGGCGTTGTTGCGATTCATTATTATTGTAGTTATTTAGGTTAATTAAATAAATAAATATAATTTACTGGCTTTCATACAAAACTAAAAATAAGGAAATCAGATCAGCAGGTCCAGAAACGTTAGCGTTTACACAAACAAACAAACAAAAATTTCTTATATTATGTAGAGATTGAATTTTGTCTGGTGGGAATCGAACCCACAACCTGGTGCACTTACAGTCGCACGTTTGTGCTCCTGCGTCAAGAATCGAATTATAGAATTGATAGAAATCTACAGTGCAAATTCTATATAAAGACACTAAAGGTACTTCGCATTTCGTAGCATTATATGTATTCGAGAGTGGTGGTTAAATGAAGAGAAAAAAAGGATACTACAATTTTACAAATACCAATCATTGATAAAGTCAAAGTTAAAGTAAGAAAAATATTTAAAATAAGTTACAAGAATCATTTTTTGAACTCAATCAATTTACCACCGGTTCCCTAAAGTTAGTGGCCCACACATAATAAGAACCGGCGCAAGAAACTCAGGATATTAAAATGAAATGAAATTATGTGTAATTTATTAAATAAATCCACTATTAAATAAAACCACACAATACGCAATGCCTCCAGAACACGTCGGAAAGTGGGGAACAGAGTGTCTTAACACTAGGTTCCCTCTGCCTACCCAGCTGTGTGAAGTTGATTTTTTTTTATTAAATAATATTATATAAGCAATGTAAATTTCACATTTCGTATTGCGAAAATTTGTAATCTTCATACATTATACAACAAAAGTTATTCCAATTTTTCAATACAGCGCGTACAATTGATTTTTATGCGATAGCAATATGGACGCGACGCGACCCATTTCGTGATTCAGGTCGCAGCCGTGCTATAGTAATGCAACAAGTTACTCCACTGGTTGGTTGGACCGTTTGGATTGTGATTTTTTTTTAAATTAAAATTTATTTATTATGAGGCTGTAGTGGCAAGCAGGGACGTAAAGCGAAAAGATACTTTTTTTTCAGCTTCACTATCCTGCTTGTGAGTCAGGCAGAGTAAACCTTATAGTAAGCTACTCTGCTTCCCATTTTCCGCCGAATTCTGGAGGCATTGAGAGATGTATCACGGAACTAGATTAATAAGATAATATAAAAATAAGAAAATGGAAAAATACGAAATAACATAATCAGCTTCATAGGCTTGGCATGCTGTATCCCCCATATATAGCAGGGTAGGCAGGCAGGGAGCCTAGTGTTCTCCGTTTCCCACTTTCACCACATTGCGTGTTGAGTGGCGGAATTCAACGCTTTTGCCTTTGTGTCAGAGCGAAGAAATGAAAATACTAATAAATAATAATTCATTTCGCCGAGCGGGAATCGAACTCACAACCGTCGCGTTATAGGCACATCCTTACTTTACAGGCTCAGCGCCTAACGACGATGACAATCTCAAAGAGTACTACATATTATAATAAAAAAATCGATTTTGTTTAATTTTTTTACACGTTGCTTGTTTTACTAAGTAGCTAAAAGATACTTGTAAAAAACTAAAATGAAAAAAAAAAAACATTTTAAGAGTTACAAAAAGAGTTGCAAAAAAATCCGTACTACGATATGGCTTAATAAGGTCGTATGAAATAAATGTCCAACAAGCGATTAGACGGTACACAAGAGGCGCACGTTCGAGTCTCGCTACGTTCATATATTTCTAAATATTCAAAAGAAAATAAATATTTAGAAATATTTGTAAAATAATTTTTGACTTTTCTATATGAATTTGAGCATGAGACCGTTTCTCAATTAATAAACTACCTTTGTTTTAGATACGAGATCAAAAGTACACTGTTTGTACAAGACCGTAGACATAACAACTTGCGCTTTGGAAAAGAATAGCTGATTGAGTTGTATACAGAGAGTGAGCATGCCAAGCCTATGACGCTTCTTTTCTATTATAACCATTTTTTTTGTATATCACATAGAAAGATTGAGTGCTTCGTCGAGCAGTAGCACTGAGTCTGACTGTAAACGCGACAGTTGTGGATTCGTTCTTCCCCGGGGAAAAGAAATATTTTAATTTTCTCGCTCTGGTACAAGACTGAGCATAGCGTTGTGTTCCGCCGCTTTATCTCGAAAATAAAGCAGAAGGTGGGGAACGGAGTATCTTGATCTTGTGAAGGTAAAACGAAATTATAAGCAGTACCCCGAGCATCGTTTCCAACTGTTTCGATCCCAATTGCGGGAGTAAGATAAATTGCGCCAATAAGATTGATTTCTTCTAAATATTAAAATATCTAAAAGAAAAGTAAAGCCTTCGTATTAAATACAAATTCATAAATCAATTTTAGAAAAAGCTAGAGAATTATATTATTTCATGTTTAAACAATACAGTACTCTGTGGACAAGACAAAAAAAAACTGTAGAAACAAATTTGAATTTTCCTTTTTGTTTTATTTCGATATATTTTCAACAAATTTCTATAAAACAAATCCCATATAAGCTTTTTAGAAAACAAAGCTTACACAAAATGTAAAGTTGCTCTATATTTGTACGACTGTATGCTGCTAAAAGCTGGCTCTATAGGCAGCTTTAAATTTTGGTGGGCTTGCTAGAATGATATGTGATATTGTTAGAAATTATTTTCTTGTATAAAATCAGCTTCACGCTATATTCCGCACACAGCTGGGTAGGCAGAGGGAGCCTAGTGTTAAGACACTCCGTTCCCCACCGTCTGGCCTAATTTTATAGGTTTTTATGTCATTTGTAAAGTAAGAGGCTAGAGAGGCCGTGGGAGACCTCGTTTGACCTTCGAAAACACAGTATCGAGGATACTGAAGCAGGTCACGTAAAAAGCATGAGGCACCCTTCTATTAACGGAATACACCCTGAACTTAAGTAAGGCTAAAGTCCTGTTTAGAGTTCTCAAAGCACTAAATTTGCTTTAAAACTTCAATAATCCCGTTCAGTTATGTAGAACGTTAAGTTACGTTTTTTATAAATAATCATTTGATGTAAAAATATAAAAACTGTAAAATATAAAAACGTTCTTCAGCACCCGCTACCCGTATAGGTAAGTGACTAAAGAAGGCGTGAGCTCGCATCAGGTGGGGTCGGGGACGCGTTAATTATTTAGTCACTAATCGATTTTAGGACTTGATTTGTCAAGGTTTAATAAGATACAGCGTACAATTTTTTCGCTTCAATTATATAGGGTTACCGTTTCATAAAAAACTTCAGGGAAGTCGTTAAGTTTCATGTTAAATGTCAATTTTCTACTTATTATCACTTACTCTTGCGTCAGTTGGACTGAGAGTCTTGTTGGTTGGCGTAGTGGTACAGTTAGTGAAGTATAGACGCGATGGTTGTAGGTTCAATCCCCACTTGGAAGAATATTTAAATTATTTTCATTTTCACGCTCTGGTAAAGCGTGGCGTAAAGTTTTTTTATTCAATATAATCATTATCACTATTCTGTCTTGAGGCCAGTCGTGGCGCAGCGGCACGAAGTGTGACTGTAAAGTCGACTGGTTGTGGGTGCGATCCCCTCTCGAGGAGATGAAATATTTACTTAAATTTATATGTCCATTTTTTCGCTCTGGTGTAGAGACTAATCGTGGCGTTGAGTTCTGCTACTCAACACGCAATACCTCCAGAATTCGGCAGAAAGTGGGGAACGGAGTGTCTTAACACTAGGTTAACTTTGCCTATGCAGAATAGCGTGTGTGCGGGTAAAAAATTATTGTGTCTTAACACTAGGTCCTCCCTGCTTACCTCATACATATATACACATGTTCATGCAGGATACAGCGTGAACCTAAAAAAATATTAAATAAAAAAATACTACCGATTTCCATATTACACAAATGTTTAATTAAATTATACTCAACAAACGTAAGTTTTGATTTAGTTGGCAAGTAATACAATAGAGCGCGTAACAAAGCTGCGACGGATGTCGGTTTGTCTGTCCCCGTTCTAGTTTAAACTACGGTTTAATGTTAGAGTTTGAACTAACACTGATGAAAGTTGGTCGGTATTTTTTTTAAATTTAGTCATCGTACAGTTTTAGCAGGTTCACTAAAAAACGAGGAGATATAGAAAAACTTACCAAAATACCGAATGTCATCAAGTTGTCAGACTACGTGTACTTATGCATTTTCATTTAAATGAGAAAATATATAGTTAAAAAGAAACAAGAGGCCTGAGTTCTGCCACTCAACACGCAATGCCTGCAGAATTCGGCAGAAAGTAGAGAACGGAGTGTCTTAACACTAGGTTCCCTCTGCCTACCCTGCTGTGTGCGGGATATAGCGTGAAGCTGATTTGAATTGATTTGATTTTAAAAAGAAACAAAATAATATATGGTTTTTTTTTCATCAAGTGCTACAAGTGCTGTAGAACGTGTTCGGAAGCTTTGCTGTGAAGAATTCCACTATTCAGGTCCTGGCTCCATGACCTAGTTAAGTGTTGTTACAATTGTTGTAAATGGGTCATATTAATTAATAATAATAATCAATATTTCTTAGATTTTATTATTTATACTAGCCACTTGCTCGCGGCTTCACCTGCTTGAACTACATTATTTTTTATTTACTAAACTAGATATTTATATGTTTAAATAACATTATCCTTTTAAAGACATTACCTATACACATAAAAAACTAAATTTCGCCTAATTCAATAAAATAATTATTTTATACATATTTATATATCTTTTTATATCTATGAATCGATTGAAATAAAACACGTATAAGACATGTAACTATAATGAACTAATGGTAAATTATTAGACGTTCAAAACATGAAGCATGTAACTTCTTATTTTGAATAAAATTATATATTTTAAAAAAGTGACCAAAATGGAAATCCCATGACTACAACTTGACGTTATGCGATAAGAAAGTCATCAAAATCAGGAAGAAAGACATAAAAATAGTAAAACCTTGTAGATACGAGTAAAATGTATTGATATATTCAAACGGGGTGCGCCGCCGCCCCCGCTCAATTGATTTCCACCCACATTGCACCCTTAGTGTAAAACATGAATATATTTAGTTATAACGACTGTGTAAGTAAACGTCTTAAAGAAATATGTTACGAAATAATCTAGCCGTATCATCATGGCGCAGTTACACTGTAAACGCTAGGGTTGTGAGTTCTATCCTCTCTCAGGGAGGAGATGATTATATTTAACTCACCTTCATTCCCCGTTCTGGCAAGAGTTAGCGCAGCGTTGAGTTCCGCCATTCAACACACAATATCTCAAGAGTTCGAAAAGTGGGCATCGGAAGTGTCTTTTTGGAGAACGAGGTGTCTTGGCACTAGGCTCCCAGGTTCCCTCTGCTATGTGCGGGATATATTGTGAAGCTAAAAACAATATAGTCTTCTTCGATAAATGGATCATCAAAAAATCGTTTTATGATAAATATATCATAAAACGATTTTTTGGGCGTACTACCAATTGATTTTTTCTATATTTTCGCGTTTTAGTAATAAGATAAAGCGCGGCGTTGAGTTCCGTCATTTAACCCGTCATATCTCAAAAATTCAGTGGAAAATCCATTTACCACTCCAGTGTTACCCTGCTATTAACAGAATACAGGGTAAAGAAAAATTTATGATTAGCATATTATTATATTTTATAGGGAAAAAATCTATATTTAATGGAAAATAAAATAAACAAAGATGTACAAAAGTAATATAGTAACAAGTACATACACTATTGCTTCGGGAGCCAACACTATCTAGTACGTATTTATTCAAATTCTTTCATCTCGTCCCTTAGTACATCCCTTTACGATCTCATCTCAACTTACCGCCCTATATTTGCTATGCATAGAAATAATAAGGAAAAGTATGTTTGTAAATTTCATATTCATTTTTTAAAGTCGATAATAAATATTAGGGTTCTTTATTTCATTTTGACATGTTCCTCTGTTTCTTACTTTACATTCAAAGGGAATCTGTAAATACAGCATGAAGCTAAGTTATGTTTAGAGAGACTAAGGAAATACTAATCTTAAGAACTTAAGTGTGTAAGGTGTCAGACACGCGCAGACTCTATTTCAATATTTTTTTTTAAAGATTCATCTTAAAATCATCTGCCACTATATTTTTAATCAACATTAAATACAAATAATTATATGTGTATTATACGTCCACTTACATCAAGATCATCATTGATTTTGATTATTTTTTTAATCAGGCAGAGGGAACGTAACTTACCTACTTTTCATCCAATGTTTGTAAATTGCATGCTACTCAACTCGGCGGAACTAAACGTCACGCTTGCCTAATAGAGCGGGGATATAAAAATAATGAAAACATAACCATTCCCCGAACTCACAATCGTCGGGTTTACAGTCAGAGGCTATGCTACTGTGCTATGACGACGTCTATAATGATTTAATGTGAAAAAATGTACTATAAACTTGCAGCTGGAAAGTGAAGTTAGCACAGTCATGCGGTAGCAACCTCGACGCTGTAAAGGTCAGATATCAAGTCCTGTATATCAATGTATATAGATTTTTTTTTACCCTCTTGAATATTAAAATGGCTTAATCTTCTTACAACTCATATCGAGAATACAAAAGTAATTTCTATACTTATTATACTTATATGCTACATATTTTATAAGAATCATTTAATTGTGCCAGTCAGGAGGCCAGTCGTGGCGCAGAGGCACAAAGTGTGACTGTAAAATCAACTAGTTGTGGGTTCGGATGATTAGGCTAGACTAGGACGGTAAATGAAATGAAATATTTATTTACATTTATATTTTCATTTCTTCGCTCCGGTGTCGAGGCAAAGCGCGGCGTTGAGTTCCGCCACTCAACACGCATTGCTTCCAGAACTAGGCGGAAAGTGGGGAATGGAGTGTCTTAACTAGATTCCTTCTGCCTACCCAGCTGTGTGCGGGATACAGCGTGAAGCTGATTTTATTTAATTGTAGTGTTTTATTTGTTATGCTTATTGAAAATTGTTGTGACACAGCGGTATTATGTCTGACATTAAAAGCGACGTGATTATAGGCTGGATTTCTAATCGAAGGAATGTATTATTTTCATTGTCCTGCTCTTGTAGGCAGATAAAGCGTCGCGTTGAGTTTCATAAATCAACACACCATGTCTCAAAAAGAACGGAGTGTCTTAACACTAAGTTCCCTCTAGCTACCCTGTTATATACGGGATACAGCGTGAAAACTAACAATTCACACTCTCGTACCAATAAATCTAATAGAAAAAACAAAACATATCATAACCCCGGAAATGTGTAAAGTAAACAAAATCATATGGTACTATACCATTTAGAAGACGAGGTACAAAACAACAAGCGATGAAGGAACTTCAGCACGCGCCGCCACGTGTGCCGCATCTGTGCTGTGTAAACACGGAAAGGTCAACATTTTATGTAATGGTTAATATTTTATTTTTAAGCTATTTTTTTTCTTGTTTTCACCTTTTTTTCTGTAGCATATATATAACACGAAAAAACATTCAGAAAATGAAGTATCCAAACGTAATGTAGACACTTCGTTTTGTTACACATGTCGGTATTTTTTATAGAATTTTAGCTATTGATCTACCACGATGGCCTAAAAGACAAAGCGCTGAGTTACGCCAATCAACATACAGTCTCGAAAATTGGCAGAAAAGTGTGGAACGGAGTATCTTTACATGAGGTTCCTTCTGCCTACTCTTGAGTATATAAAATAGCGTAAAGTTGTGTTTGTTTAAAAGGCTACGAGCCTCTGTCCCATATGATAGCATAAACAATGAGTACAATTGTGACTGCTCGATAGGATGTTGCTGTACTAATTATCGTAGTGTTCATTATGTCTGCCCCAACTACCGTTTCTTGGTCTATTTGATTAGTTTAAAGTTATATTATCAGCTTCACGCTGTATCCCTCACACAACAGGGTAGGCAGAGGGAACCTAGTGTTAAGGCACTCCGTTCTCCACTTTCTGCCGAGTTCTGGAAGAATTGCGTGTAGAGAGGCAGAACTGAACGCAGCGCTTAACCTCGACACCAGAGCGAAGAAATGGAAATATAAATTTAAGTAAATATTTCATTTCCTCGAATGGGGCTCGAACCCACAACCAGTCGATTTTGCAGTCACACCTCGTGCCGCTGCGCCACGACTGGCCTCATTTATTTTAGTTTAAAATAATATTAACTGTGTTAATTTAAATTGAGAGATATCTTTGCATTTTTTTAAAAACATATTAATAGTAGTTAATTATTAGAAATCCACGTAAAGTCTCTGTTCAAAATATATTTTTTTCTTTACAAATGAGTCTTTGTAATACACTGGACTTTAACATTGAACAGATATGTTCATATAAATGTTGTTTTTTTTTAATTTGTAGGGGCAAATTTTGTTATAAGTAAAATTTCTAGGCACCAGTCTATGCTGGGGTGGGCACGGCCTACCCAGCTGCCCCCTTTCTATGCCTCTCCTAAGGAAAAAAATATCAAAATTTAAAATAAAACAAGTACGAATAGCTGGTATACCAACACATAAAGGCGAGAGTGGTCGATTGCGCAGGCGCAGGAACAAAGCGCTAATTGTGATTGTGTAGGCAAGGCCGTTTTAATCAAAGCCTCGGGGATTATTATCTCAGTACTGTGGATTAAAAATATTGTATTCATTCTTTTATTTTTAAATCTAAGATTTTAAGTCGACTATAGATTAAAGTTGGCCTAGAATGTCTGGATTTAGCTCTCGTGTTCGTAGGTTCAATGCCAACTAAAGGATACGCAAAGGGAATCTAGTGTTAAGACACTCCATTGACCACTTTTTGCCCAATAATAAGACTATATTTTTGGAAACAGAGGTTCTTCTCCTATTTTAATAATACGATATTCTGCTCTTAGCAAGACCCGTCAAAAACTCTCCAAGGAAGCTAAATCTACAAAAAAATGTTAGTAAGAAATTAAATCGATAAAAATATAAAACTCTGAGTCAACGTCGTGACGCATATTTTAATTTATCATTGCAAATTTCACGTTACATTGTTAATTTCGTTTGGTTGTTTCTTTGAAGTTAGGGTAATTTAATGACGATGACCTTTGATTGTTTGATGCAGACATAATATTCTCAATATATATATTGAATACCTTAAAAAGTTAGTCTACGGTTTAAAGTAAAATTAATATTCAAAATATTTATAATTTTTTTTAATTTTTTACTTTTTGTAGGTTTAATTATTTTATATACAAAAAAATGTATATGAACTTTTAAAGGTGACTGTACACGTTCCTTTTGATGTACGTGCGGAACAACACTATAGAGATAGGAAAGATGAATCATAATTTATTCATAACTAGCAATCGCTCCCGACTATGCTTCGTAAGTATTTTTAATATGCTTATATTATACATATTAATATGTATACAGTAATAAGTTGACCAGTAGACCAGTCGTCAGTCGTGGCTATGAGGTACAAGCGACTGTAAACGCGACAGGGTATGGGTTCGATTATTACTAGATGAAATAAAATATTTAGTATTTTCATTGCCAGAGTGAAATCTGGTGTGAAGCAAAGTGCGGCGCTGAACTCTTTCCGCCTAACCTGCTCCATGCATGGATACAGCGTGAAAGCTGAAAAAAAAACTAATTTAATAAAATTAAAAAATAAACAGCAAACGGATTGAGGGAATCCGGGTGAGAATCTAAAAGGACACCCTCTTGTTACATTCAATATTGCTTAATTTATCGCTATTATCTAAAAATAGCCTTGCTTCCAGTATCAGTCTTGTGTAATACACAACCCTCAAAGGAGGTATCAATTGACTAGGGGAGCGAAACCGCAGGTGAAAGCTAGTATAATATAATTAAAGTTCGCTAATATAAATACCTGGCAAATATTTTAAGCGTAAAACGTTCATAAACCAGTCTAACCGATGCGATAATGTTGCACCAAATTGAATTGATAGTGACCACTTTAATACACTAAGTGGCGTTTGAGTTAGTACTAATTGTATTTTATCGTTCAGATTAATCACGGTACGGCGGAGCTGCGCGGTCGGTTACGAGGAAGTGTTAGGAATAAATAAGGGCTGGATAGCTTATATTAGAAATTTGGAAGGAAAGGAATTTAGTTGTGGCAAGCACGATGTTTGACCACAAACAAATTCACATGTATATATGGGAGCGAACGGAAGGGAAATGTATGATTGATTTATTCCTATTGGATCAGCGTATTCGAAGCCAAGTTATGGACACGCGTGTTTGATGTTCTGAACTGGGAATATACCACTTTAGTCATTGCTAGAATAAGGGCTCTGTTCGCAGGTTGGTGCAGCTACACGAGGTGGGGTGCGAAGTCGGATAACCTCCACGTGTGTGCGCTTACTGTTGGCCCTTTTCGAATGCTTGTCATTCGGGAAGGACGAGCAGTATAGCGTACCGGTGCGCCCTGGGCGACGAGTAATTATTACCCACAGGATCCGTCCTTGGGTAGTGATTGCTCGTCGGCGAATAATCCGACGCGACGGTGTTCTTCCGCGTGTTCTTCTGATTAGCAGAGGACACAGTGCGAGGAACTGGGAGGGCGCGCGTGGTGTGTACTCTCACTACCGCCACGCAGGCGCAGTGATATGTGCCAGCGCCGATTATATCGGAACTCCACTCGTGGTTGCGGTCATGTCTCGTAATCAGGAGTGGAACCGAGGGTCTTGCCTTAACCGGCCGGGCTGCGAGGAAGAAAACCTCTATAAAAAATTACCCCAACCCAAGCGGCGAAGCAGCGTGAGGGGTGCGTGGCTGATGGGATGATCAGTCGCTACTGCTGGTCCCGCCAGGGTACCGGC
>JAATLQ010034308.1:0-22112 GCA_013421005.1 Heliconius erato x Heliconius himera
CTGCTCCAGCCCAATGTAATTACAAATAGGTGTTAACCACATTCATAATTACGATAATAATCGATTAACTAAATAATCAATTATCCGAATAGTCGAGGTTAGTCAGTGGCAGAGCACGAGTAGTGCTCCGAGCCACACCAGAGCCAAGACTGCCCGTACAATATCCGTGCGGTCTTTTATACGATCGCTAATAAATAAGTTGTAGGGTAGAATGAATAAGAATCGTGTTGCCAACATAATGTAGTATAATTATTATTTAATGCAATTGAATCACGTTAGTTAATTACTTTTAACACAATATATCTTATTGTTTAATCATATTATTAAATGTTATCTTGATATCTTTATATAATATCAATATCGTTAGTAGACAAGCGTTCGATGTACATATTATCTGGTTGTCGTACTTAAATGGTCTCAACATATCCATGTTGCAACGCCACAAAGTGGTGACATTACAACATTGGCTTAGGTATGTTTAGCATGTACAATTACTATTGTAGAATATATTTGTATATTTTAAGACATAACTTTTATCTCAAGATTTCCACTTTTTCAAATATACGTAAGGATTTGTCACCTAAATGGTTCGTTCTCTTTTTTTAAATTAAGAACACATAAATCTACTATCAATGTTATAACAATCAGTGACAAGACCGTTGTTCCAATCGCAACTATTTCTTAACAAAAAATAAAAATTCAATTAGATCAGCTTCACGCTGTATCCTGCACACAGCAGAGTAAGCAGGGGGAACCATTGTGTTAAGACACTCCGTTCCCCAAACTTAACCAAATTTGGGGAGCGTTGTGTGTTGAGTGGCCGAAATCAATGCCGCGTTTTGCCTCAAAACCAGAGCTTCACGCTGTATTATTAAATTAGCTTCACGCTGTATCCCGCACACAGCAGGGTAGGCAGAGGGAACCTAGTGTTAAAACACTCCAGAAAGTGGGGACAATTTGTGCCGAATTCTGGAGGCATTGCGTGTTGAGTGGCAGAACTCAACGCCGCGCTTAACCTCGATACCAGAGCGAAGAAATGGAAATATAAATTTTAAGTAAATATTTCATCTCCTCGAGTGGGGAACAAACCCACAACCAGTCGCCTTTACAAAATCATAGCGCGCTCAACCCCTGACAAGCGAGAGTGAAATAAGGACATTTGTATTCAGCAAATATAACGATTTTAATCGTAGTACCTCCAGTTTATTGCTGTCACGAAATGCTGAATGAATAAGTATACCCACTCACGTCATATTTTTGATAAATAAAAATAAAACTACCTTTTAAATGTAAATCCAAAGCATCATAATTTTATCTCTCAAAATAGATCTGCTGACTAATCAGCAGATCACATTACTCACATTACTTAAGTAAGCTAAATTCTGTATTACGTTATGTTAATCAGAGGCAGAGGGATCCTAGTGTTAAGACACTCCGTTCCCCACTTTCCGCCGAATTCTGGAGGCATTGCGTATTGAGTGGGCCTTGGTGCCAGAGCAAGGAAATGAATATATACATTTAAATAACAAATAATTTCCCCGAGTAGGGATAGAATCTACATACATCACATTACAGTCACACCTTTGTGCCCCTGCGCCACGACGACCACGATATTTATTTTTATATGATAAAACGCAGCGTTAAATTCCGCCGAAGAATGTAGACTTGTCATTGGATTGCCCCGGCCCACCATACCATACGGAATAAAGCATGAAGGTTTTATTCACAACAAAAAATTAAGCATTAGTCATTTTTACCCAATTAGTCATTTTTACCTTTGTAATTTATACTAAATTGTATCTTTTTATCTTTAAGTAATTCCAATTACTTGACAATTCCCAAAGCTACGCTCGAAATTTCGCCCAGAAAAATTCACTTACTGAATTTAAAGAAAGCCTGAAAAGTAAAAACTCCTTTGACGCTTTTGGTTTGGCATTAGGCGGTTTGAGTAAAAGTTTATTCATTTAAATAAGGTTTGCTGCTGGGCTTTAATTCACAAAGTCCTGTGTGTAAAAGAATATTTAATGAATGTAAAAAAGAGAGAATCACTACAAATTATTATTAAGACATTGTATTCTTATTAAGTCACTGTATTCTATACGATTATGATGCGTGACGTTGAGTTCCTCCAATCAATATGCAATGCCTCCAGAATTCGGCAGAAAGTGAAAAACGGAAGTGTCATAATGGGAACAGAGTGTCTTAGCACTTGGTTCCCCGGTTCTTCTGCCTCCTCCGCTATGGGGAGAATACAATGTAAAGCTTAAAAAAAGCTTTTCTACCAACTCTAATGAATTCCCAACTAAAAATTTTCTGTATATTGCGTCGACAGAGCGCACACTCAAGACCCATGAAGGTTCAAAGCAACATTAATGATGTCACGCCTAACATTTGTAACGTGCAATTTTTCTAGTCTACGCCTCGGAATACCAGTGCTTATACAAAATTCTCATACATTCACATTAATATGAATGCAGAGTAGTGCCAAGTTTCAAACTTCTATAAATCTGTTTTAGCCTTATTTCAATAAAGAAAGAATAAGTACTGTATGTCGACTCAAAACTCGCATGTTTCTCGCATTATTCAGTAAGATATAATAAAATAAAAAATACTGGTTTAGTTCACTATTTGTTACACACACTATATAAATGTATATATAGATACCAACTTTATTTTCTATATAAATAAATAAATAAATCAGCTTCATCAGAATAGGCAGAGGGAACCTAGTGTTATGAATTTTTGGGGCATTGCGTGTTGAGTGGCAGAACTCAACGCCGCGCTTAACCTCGACACCAGAGCGAAGGAATAGAAATATAAATTTAAGTAAATATTTCATCTCCTCGAGTGGGGATTGAACCCACAACCAGTCGGTTTTACAGTCACACTTCGTGCCGATGCGCCACGACGGCCTCGTTTATGGTATTTTCTATATGATAGTTCATATTTATATAACAATAGATTCTATTGATTTATTTATATAAAATATATACCTAAACATTTTATTATTATTATTTTTAAATTGTTATTTCATACTTCGGAAAGAAGAATACTTTTTAAAACGTATAAAAATTTTAATGTAGTTATTTGAACTCGCGCCTCTTAAAATTAATATAATTTCGTCCTAATTTAGTATACAATTAAAATGTACTTAGACGTTATAACATAAAAAATTGAGGACATTAAAAAGTTATATTTAACAGCATAATTTGACCACCAAAAGTACTCTTCAGTCAGCGATTTTTTATTTCGTGTACAATGGTTGGTCGCTTCGCGGTTAAGAGACAGCTCTTGAGAGAAGGACTTTGGGGTAAATAATTTTATTGCATTAAGGAAATACGAAAGCGTACTGGAAAAAAATATTTTTTAATATAAAATTCTCTCCTACATAGTAATTAATTTTAAGGAAATTTATTTTTATTATAAAAAATTACGTTAATTTTTGCTATAACACATTAGTTTTATGAGAATTAGGTAGATATTTATCTCCTCTGTTTAATTAAATGTTTGACATATTATGTAGGTATAACACAAGTTAAAAATACGCGCACTCTTTTATTACACAGTGTTTAATAATTAATTTTAATATTAATTTATGTATATCTGAATTAGTAGAGCCATTTTACAATTAAAATAAAGATAGGAACTTTTTCCATGAACCAAACAATTTTTTGGACCAACTAGTACTTTTAGTTCAACGGAAACATAACACGTATCGAGGCCACGTGACTCGTTTTTATTAGTTTTCAGTCCTTTTCACGTATTATCTTCAAGAGCTCAGATTTTTCATCTAATTTAGTCAGTATGTGTTTCAGTGAGAATTTATTTATACAATAACTACTAAAGACTTAAAGCGTATATAGTATACGAGCACAAAAGCTCTAGTTTTTATTTCCTATCAAAAGGTGAAAGGAACCCCTAGAAGTCCAGGGGTTTGGCACAAAAACTAAAAATTTGATTTATGATTTTTTGATGTCTGTCCGTTATTCGTGAATCATGTAACGATTGCCGAATGAATTTAAATATATTATTTTTTGTTATATAGCTGTTTGTCCCCAGCAACATATGCTTGTAGGCTGTAATTTCTTTCGCAGGTATATCTGACGAACACTACTCTGACCCCAAACTCACGTATCGAGAGTTCCAATCTTATGATTGAAGGTCAATGAAAAGTATAACAAGAAGTAAAAACAATTGTATTTGAACCTTCATATTGAGGTGTAGAAGTACTTCTGACCTGCTGTATCCATTCCCTATAACCGTAGCACAGGCAATGGCTAATTTTGTCGTAGTCTATACGAAAATAATACAATTTAAAACTATAGTCTAATTTTTGCATCTCAGCAATAGTTGGAAAAAGAGTATGAATATTTCAAACCAATATTCACTTGTTTGATAGAGGGTACCAAATTACACATTCTTTAAGTTCCTTTTGTGGTATTTTTATTGCAGTTAGTGACTTGACAAAAAGTTTCACATTACTATTCAAGGAGCTTTTCTTATGTGAGTATTTCTTGTGTAACGTGGCTTCTAGATTGCCTTTTTAGTGAATTGTTTTTTTTTTACTTTTACATACTTATAGAAATACACATATGTCATATATAAATTTATAATAAATTTTATATATAATATATTTTTTTAATATAAGCATGGAGTCACCAATATATCGTGTATTAACTTTCCATTCCATTATTACATAAATATAATATATATACATACTACATATAATATACATACATACTACATATAATATACATACATAGGATTATTTGTTATGAATATGAAACAATAAATTGTATATAAATTTTGATAATATCATAAACTTTTTAATAAAATAGCATATTTCTAGCTGATTAAGTACAATTTTGATATACAGATCGTAAAAAATAAAAGCGGAGAGTGAAAAAGGGACTGCAAATGACGGCCGCTATCCATCATAGCTCTGATAATCCGAAAGCTAAAATATCTTTAGAACCCTAAAAAATGGGCGCAGAGTTTCGGCTAATGCTTTGATAAAATAGGCAGTAAAATACGTTCAAATGTTTATTCAGTAATATTAAACTTTTGTAATATATCCTTATATACTCGATATAGTTTTTATATTTTCTGAATAGCGATTCTTTTTATTAAAATATTGAAAATTTGCTTGCAAAATTTATGCAAATGTAGTGGAAGGTTTCATTCAATAAATTTAAATAGTTAGTTAATATAATAGTAAGTTAATAAACATATATATATATTTAACAATATTACTTGAACAAGTAATATTGTAATAATAATCTTAAATATACACGATTAATCCGGTTAAAATAGTTTCATTTAAAATGTGTATTAATCGTCAAAATCAGAAAACTTATAACAATGAACTGATTTGCCACCTGAGAAAGTATATTTGTTGCCCGAGGTGAACGTGGGTTGTATCTACAGTACACTATAGTTGTAATAAATAAACTTTTGAACATATCATACCAAACCAGGGTTTGTATGTTTTTTGCCATAATAAAATTTGGTAAATTCCATAAATGAAAATATTCATATTAATAAATAATATATTGTACACCCTGCGACACGAAGGCCGTCCATTTTAAAATTTAAATTATTACATTTTTAAAGAGAACACATGAAATAATGTAGTACACACTTTTGTATGTTTGTTTGTTATATAGCGCTCGGTGTCACAGGCGGAAAAAATATATGTCCGTCTGATAGGCGGCCGAGCGCCTTAAACGCTGGCATAGATAGAGATCGGGTGAACAGCGTCGATGGAAAAGGATTTTTTTCTTCACCCACACTTATTATTCTATCGTGTAATAATTAAGTCATAGGTTAAGTTAGATTAATTTAGGTTTGGACAGATTACTGTTTTTCTAACATCGAAGGCAGTAATTTTATATATAGTTTAGTTTTAAATTTAGATTTATTTTTGTATTTTTAAAATAATTAAAATTAGTTTATACAAGAATCGTATATCTTAATCCTCGTAACTTGTTTCTTTGTTCGCCCGTTCGTTTGTCGTTATTTTGTGCGTTCGTTTATTAAAATAGATGGACTATCCAAACATATTTTTTTTGTGTTGGATAAGTCTATCTATTATAAGTCCATATATTATAATAGGATATGTTAAGTGACATTATTCGTTTCGATGTAACTCATTGTACATGCGGTCACAGTTCCCTCTGACACTGCACTGTACTGGCTGCCTGGCTTGGGGTGTGTTATACACAACTTCTAGTTATTTCAATTAGACCAATGGGACAAAGCCGCATAGTAAGATCTACTATAAAATTAGCTTTTAAAAAAAGAGTCAGTACCTATTCTGGCCCCCTATTAACGTTCATATTTAATAACGCGCACCAAGTATCCTAAGATATTCTAATTCAAGTCTTGTGACATTGAGGCTTGCTTTGACTGAATAGGCTACCTACTTAACTCACTATATTCTAGGCCAAGGACAGTTGGTTTTCATGTGGAAGCATTCGTTTTGCGTTACAGTTTTACATACACTTGAATACCGGTGAAGATACGTACGTTTTAAATCTAACGTCGAGAGTTTTAATTTGAAACTAGAATTTTATGTGCACGAAGAAAAACATTTATGTATCATGCCTCCGAATATTTTTTTAAGTATTTTTTTTTTGTTTGAATTTAATATTCTTACTTTCATTGTACATACATATTGTAATTAATTAATGGCTTACGCTGACTTTCCTCTGTTGCAAAATAAATTTACTATACAAATGGAGAATCACTATATTTACATTCATTTATAAATATACAAATTATGTTCAATATATAAATATTCTTTTTTAAAAGTTATACATCAGAATAACACATGGGCTTCAATTTATGTACTCAATAAATAGTACAATAATCTGTACTTCTTTAGTTATCTATGTAACCTATGAACTTAATTATATCTTTACCAATATTATAAAACGAAAGAGTTTTTTTCATTAAACGCGCAAATGTCAGTAACTACTGGTTTGATTTAAAAAATATTTTTGTGTCCGATAGTCTAACGAGGACTATAATAAACTACATGACTATGACCACTGGGAGTAGTGTAACAACAAAAAATGTTGCAAAATGGAAAAATATAAAGGTGCATGCGCTGTCTAAATGGTTAAGGTTAAGCAGAAACTATATGTGACAGAATTGTTATACTTTAAAAGTAAAATAAAAATTCCGCAAGATCACATGTGAGAGTGCCACATCATACACTTTGTTTACACGTTGGTTATTTTAATGCTAATCTAACTTACTCAACATATAATTTAAACTTGATAATAATAATTACAGCTAATTATTATAATAAGAACAAAAACAATAAAAAAAAATTCTTTACAAATTTACGCAAATAAGTTTGTATAAAATAGAAGCCAACAAAACTTAGATATTTAAACATTCTTAAAAATGTCAAAACATTACTTTTTCAACTTTGGAATACTCACAGCAAAAATATCTACCTGCCATAAAAATATCTTACTATATGTTTTATATAAGACGGTGCATATAACTCGCAGAGAGGATGTGGGTGAAAATGAACACTTAACAAAACATTTATAAACAAGAATAAATAACTATAAAAAAATTCTTGCTCTAAGTAATTTCCTTCGAAATCTGTTGTTTTTTTCATTCGTTCGTTCGTTAATCCTTGATTTATTTTATTTTCGGCATTCCTTATTTTCCACATACGTATGTATATGTATACATGATGTATTACATTTTTTTTTGTTTGACCCTGTTTATGTTGACGTTAAGCTTACCAAAACCAATGCTTAAAAAAAAAACTTGTGCTTTACAGCGAGCGGTACTGTAAGACTCACCGGTGACACCGATTCTACCCACTAAAAGCTAGCGGAAACTCTCTCCACAACATTGAGACGCCGCAGGATTGCTTGCATCAGGAGGTACCAGCTCCACCTCCTGTCCCTGGATGCGCAAAGTAGCCCTACGGGGGGAACAATGCACGGACCATGGCTTAGGAGGGCCTTTTTTTATGGAAAAAGACAAGGCAAATGAGCGTTCGGGTCACCTGGTGGTAAGTGATTACCGCCGCCCACGACCCCGTGCATCACCAGAGGAGCTACAGGTGCGTTGCCTTTAAGGATAGACGTGCTTTTTGAAGGTACCTATGTCATATCGACCTGGAAACACTGCTGCGGGTAGGCCATTCCACAGTTCCGTGGCGCGTGGAAGGAAGTTCCTACGAAACCGCACAGAAGTAGATTGCCACGTATCAAGGTGGTGTGGATGATATTTTAGCTTATGACGTACTGTGCGGTTAGAAAATTCGGCGGCAGGTAACAGGTCAAACAGCTCTTCAGAACACTCCCCCTGATACATGCGATATATAAAAATATAAAAAAATATAATCTGAATCAACCTATTACATCATCTCTAACTTAGTTACGATACAATTCTTAAAGCTACGATACAATTCTTAAGTAAATATTTGATAAATAATTTAATAAAATAAATAGCTTATATCTGTATCATATGACGATGCGTAAACTCGAGTAATGTCATTTCATTGCCACTGAACAATTTATACCCATTCCACCGAAACCGCAAACGCTATCGCGCCCCGTGGGAACAAAGGGTGATAGGGTACTGCATTTAACATAGGTGGTGTCGACAAGCGTATACACTGTATTACCGTTGTTACACTCACTTTTCACTTTAACAGTTACTTAAAATTAATTATTTTTTTGTACATTTATAAATATTTATATTTTTTAGTTTTTTATACTTATTTGATTATGCTAAAATAAACAATATATATTTTTTGTTGAAATTCCAATCAGACTTTGTATTTTATTTAAGTCACAGCTTTTTATTGTCACTTTTACTATCCAAAGTTGAATAAACTTGTTCTTTCGGTATATTTTGGGCCGGTTCTTAAAAATTTAAAATCTTCACGCTTAAAAAACCAATGCTTAAAAAAAACTTCTTCAGTTATAAAATCTTTTTTTATTTTTTTTTAACAAAATAATTTTATACTTTTTAGTAGTTTGAAGTCGGTCTGTTTTTTGTTAAAAATTAATTTATTTTACAATTTTAAGTAATGGTAGACTTGAAAAAGATGCGTCTCGACCGTGTACGTAGTGGTTGTACTATTACATGGTAGTTTCAATCTTAATTGGGCATTTTGACAAGAACATACATAAAAAATATTGTGGCGAATTGTGAACCTTTCCCTTTTTTAATTCGGTTGAAAATGAAGAACATCATCTTTTTGAAGTTGATTAAAAAGAAATACAACGATTGAGGAATCTCATTTTGTGGCGAAAAATTTGTTTTAACAATGTTTTTCCTTGTAACTATTACAGTAAATGTAGTACAATTACTTAGGCTATCTATGGTCTTCATCATCAGTTTAATGTCATCAAATTGTGATTTCTGAAAGCAAAAACAAAATAAAATGAACTATCATTTCCTATTGTAATATTATTTATCGCTAGGATATCTGATGTTACAGATGCGTAGAGATAAAAAAGTATTCAAGATAAATAAATCTACTTGATTTTCTACTTGGCTTTCGACAAACGATAACACAGTCAGAATTGTAGCTCATAGCTCCCGACTCCATGATGTAGGCCCACGGCTAGTAGTGTATTTTACATTTGATGTTGCATTTCATTATACGAATTTAAGCTTAGATTTGTGCTACAAATGCTTGCTATATATTGTGTTTAGATTTATATTTTGGTTTTAAGTTAGGTTTTGTTTTAAGATTTATAGGTAGGTTTGGTTTCATATTAATTATGAATGTTCTTTATTTTCATATAAATTTATTCTTAAGAAAGAAGTATTGTTGAATGATTTAAGTAAATTATTGTAGGAATAAATACGCTAAAATAATATACGTAAAAGTTATTAATCTTTTTATATTTTATAGCATTCGCGCTTTTTTTCATTTAAAAGGCGCAAGCGATGAAGAAAAATTAAAAAATTATAAAAAAAAATAAACTTATAAAACATCAAAAAGCAAAAAAAAAATTGAAGTTTCAGAAAGTTTCATTAATTTTAAATACCTTTTAAAGTCAAAAGTGAGTGTAACAACGGTAATATAACGGTATACGCTTGTAGTCAACACCAACAATGTTAAATGCAATACCCTATCTCCCTTCGTTCCCACGGGGCGCAATAGCGTTTGCGGTTTCGGTGGAATGGGTACCTATAAATTGTTCAGTGGCAATGAAATGACATTACTCGAGTTTACGCATCGTCAAATGATGCTTATTTCTATAAGTTACCGATGTAACGTGTGTGACTGTTTAAAATTAACATTGACGTATTAGTTTTTTTCAGATTCAGATTAGATTATTTTTTTAACTTTTATTATAATAAAAATACATTTAATTAACAAATTCATTTATTCAGCTTTTTTTATTACCGATGGGGTACTTATTTTTGAATATTGTAACCGTATTTTAAAGTATAAATTTATTTTAAGTTTTTTTTAATAAGTAATGATAAATACAAGTATTGATTTTGGTAAGCCTAATGTCAACATTAACAGGGTAAAAATAAAAACAAGAAATTGTAATTCATCAAATATTATATACGTTATATACATACGTATGTGGAAAATAAGGAAAGCCGAATAACATAAATCGACGAATAACAAACGAAATAAATGAAGAGGACAACAACAGAAACTATTTCCTCCTTCTCCTCGGAGAAGGAGGAAATAGTTTCGGGGGCATTGCCCGTGGTTGCAACCGTCGCCCACAATTATGAGCGGGTCACTGGGAGGTCTTCTGAATATCTGTGTGTCCTCTGTTGGGAGCCACTCGCTACTTGTGCGTTCCACTCAGCCAGGTGAGACCCTCAGTTGCCCTGAGAGAAGTTCCAGATTATACGCTCAGTGACCGAGTAGCAGCTTCGGCGTCACGGTGGGGACAAGCTGAGGATATCTTGAGGAAACTTATTGCAGTCCAGGACGATGGTACGGAGGTGATGGTGGCGAAATATACTGGGTACGGAGTTTCAATTTGTTTATTTCGCTTGTTAGATCAAACCATGCGGGTACTGCATATTTAAGCCGGGATCTAATATAGGTTTCGTAGATTCCAACCTTCGTGTGCAATGGCAATCCTGATTTAAGTGTGGGTCGCAGAAGTGCTATAGCTGCTCTCGTATTGTCCACTGTTCTTTTTACGTGAGGCTCCACCCCAAGGTAGCGAGTTGTGGGCGACCAAGCAATGGTATCTCCTTGGTAGCGGCGAATGAAGCTTTCTGTGAGGACCAACGGAGACTGCCTGTGTCTTTCGGATGTTAACGGATAATCTCCAGTTGGCAAACCATTCTGGGGAACATCAATAGCATTATGACTGAAGCATGCCATGGCTTCAGGGACGTCGTAATCAAAGCCACGTCGTCGGCAAAAAGGGCCATATGTGCTTAGGGGCAACCGGAATGTTGTCGGTATAGATAGCACATAAGGTTGGTGAAGGACAGCTTTCTGCGGTGATAGTGGGTTCTCTTACAGAGAATGCTCGGTGGTGGTGGCCACCTGGCGGGTAATCTGCTTCTGGAGAAACTTGAAAAGAATTGCACAATTTCCCCCGATTGGCATAATTCCACTGCTTTTATAGTCTTTTTCACCTACCCTACCCAAAATATGATAAAAACACATATCGTCTATATGTTTCTATAACTTAAATTAATTCATGTTAGTTAATTTAACATAAATAAGTTGTACCAAGCGTATAACAATTTCGACGTAGCTTGATGAGAATGTATGGCTTAGCGGTCAGAGCACCTGGTTGGTTTCCAGGAGGAGCGAGTTTGAGTTCCGTTTCGTTCAATTTTTATACGTTTTCTAAATAAATATTTTTCAGACAATTAATTAAAAAGTAAAAAATAATTTTGCATAAAGTAAATCGTACTTTAATTTTGTTAAAAAAAAATAAATAAAATATTTTATACTTTTTACAAAACATTTAAATTCACCATTTTTTATAATAAATATGTGAATAATAAACACTTTCAATTTAATTTGTGCATGCCTGGAATACATCTTAGCCGTCTACCGCTAAAAACATTAATCTTACCATATCAATGGAGATTTTTTCCGCTTTCCGCGTTCAAAAACACTGTGAAAAATTTAGTAGCGTACATATAAAAATGTGAGCAGATTGGGAGAAACGAATTATTATTCTTCTGGTTCGCTGCAAAAGGTGAGACACAAAGAGGGCCACCCGAGTCAAAAGGGCAAATATATTGTTGAAAATACGCTTTTAGGGGTCTCGCTAAATGCTCGATAAAAGGCAATGGAGTACGCTTTGTTAACTTCATGTTTCATATATTTTAAGCGATACATAATTGGCACGGGGAATCCTACTGTATTATATTTTAAATACAATATAAGGCGATTTCGAGAATTGTTAAATCAAATACAACATCTTATTTGAATATGTTATAAGGATAATTAAATTTTAATAAACTTAAAATGATAAAATTAGGAACACATTTTTTAAAATAAATTATTTGTGGTAAATATTTATTGCGACTAAGGAGTAAGGAGCCTCCTTATTGGTTGTGGTGTGACTCAACCAATTGGAATAATCCATTCGTCATAGCAAGGTCGAATGCAGCCCTCCCCACGTAGTCGATGGTGCTTCACCCAAGCCAACTGGCACTATGCGCATTAAAATCTCCAAGTATCACGACCTCAGCGGAGTGGATCTGTGAGAGCATATCGTCGATAGTCGATTGCATGTGCTCCATGAGCCGATTTGTTTCTGCATTACTACTGTGTAATATCTATCTTTTATTATTTTAATAGATTAAAAAACACAAACATACCCAGAAATATTCACAAAAAATGTTTGAAATAAGGCAGATTACCTCCTATTCTATATTTTCGTACAATATAGTATTCATGTGGCATTATTATAAATGAATATTCATATAACTGATTGTAAATATTTTAATATAAAATTATAATACTAGTATAACGTTGAGTAATTAATGAATGGAAAAATAATCCCTTGCATGCAATAAATATTATTTCATAAACTGAATACATTTAAATACTTATGTACATATTTTGGAATTTAAAATATAAACAAAGTCACACATAAGTTACACCTATATCACGCATCTTAACGAAATTTCTTGCTACGTATTCCTTACTCGACTTGATTGTTCTTGATTCGATTTCCACTCAAGCAAATTATTTATTTTAAGAAAAAAAAAGCGGCGTTGGGTCGCATCCAAGTCTCCAAATAAGGCCAAAAATGAGGAAGGTAGTACAATAACACATTGCTCACTCTGTCTATCCTGATGTATGTGGGATACATGGTGAAGCTAAAAAATATATTAAAGGGAATGAAACCGATAGCTATCTTTTATACCTACCCTAAAAGTTACGCCTACTAATGGTGTGTAAGGTGAGTTACAAATACTTTCATGTAACATTTATATGGTACCGTATTTTCACATAGCCAAAAAAAACATTTGTAAAAAGACTAAGCAACCAAAACATATATCCAGGAATGAAGTTGAAAACACTTATTGTAGGATTGTGGTTGTTATCTCTACACAAACTGTCAACTTTGACGGTCAGTGTATTGGAAGGGTTGAAAATTAAATTAGATCGTTGATATTATATTAATTTACAAGCATTTTATATATAACTGAATATAAACGTAAAGGTTATAGGTTCGATTCCGACTAGAAGAAATGAATTATATTCAGTTTAACGCTCTGAAGGCGCAATATCATAATAAACGGAGAACGGATTGTCTTGAAATTAGACACATGGTACATAGGAAAAGAAGCGTTATTCTACTTGTTATATACATATGAAAGGTAATTTGTAAATTTTCCTTTATATGCTGTCGTAATATTCCTTAATTATTGGGAAATTTTATGTTAAGCTTTAGCCGCTTTACCGCTCCATTGAACTTTTTTTTTTAATTTTTAAACAGTTTTACTATTCAAGAAACGTACTTTATAAAATTTGAAGATAAATCGTGTTATAAATCTAGTGAACTACGCTACTCATATTTTACCATTCATATGCCATTCGATTACTTTAATTTTAATGAATCTATCGTTTTCTTAATATTTTTATAATATATATTTTTTTTATATCGTATTATATAAAAAAAATTGTAATACAGCGTGAAGCTGTATTATAATTTTTTTTTGCTTCACGCTATATCCCACACACAGCAGGTTTGGCAGAGGGAGGGAGGGTGATAAGACACTCCGTTCCCCACTTTCCGCCGAATTCTGGAGGCATTGCGTGTTGAGTGGCAGAACTCAACGCCGCGCTTTGCCTCGACACCAGAGCGAAGAAATGGAAATATAAATTTAAGTAGATATTTCAGCTCATCGAACCCACAACCAGTCGATTTACAGTCACACTTTGTGCCCCTGCGCCACTACTGGCCTCAACTTATGTTTTTCATTACAAATAATATCTATATCCGTTACTGGTGAAAATAAAAATACTCATACATATTTTTCTCAAATATTATTGTTTCTAACATATATAAAATGTAACCTCAGTAACGGTAAAACAGATCACAGTCCGTCGTAAATCCTTTGATCGTATTTTATCTACTGTCAAACAATTGAAAGTGATAAATTGACATCAATATGAATGAAATAGTCATTTTTTACGCAATTTGATTTTTGATATAGATTATATTGTGATTTGAATACGACGTAAAGTAACTGGTTTTGTACTACGTATTTGATATTCTATTTTATTTGTATAGTTTTTTTATTATTATTATTTTTTCTCTGTTAGTTGTATGTATGTACGCTACATTGGAATACTCTGCGGTACTTAGTGTTAAGACATTCCGTTCCCATTCAGTTCCGTTCCTCGTATTGAGTGGCGGAATTCAACGCCGCGCTTTGTCTCTTTACCAGAAAGAAGAAATGAAAATAATTAATGCCCTCGAGAGGGAATCCAACCCATAAACTGTCGCGTTTACAGTTGCACGCTTGTTCCCCCGCGTCACAACTGTCCTCTGGACACATATTAATTTAAATAAATAAATATAAATATAAAGGTTCCATTTTCTTCGTTTTGTGGTACAGAACCATAAAACACATACTATGATGAATAATACACAAACGTAACTTTATTTAAACAATAAGTCTCTTTAATAACACAGGGGTAATATATTATTATATAATTTTCTCTTCAGGGAGTGTAATCAACAAAATGGCGTCACAACCTCATTTTATTTTTGTACTCAACCTCGGAATACGAACAAATAGAATCTCGAAAGCTGCAAATTAAAGAATCTTTCCGTCGAATTCTGAATTGTGTTTTGAATTAATTTGGATTTGTATGTTAATAAAAGGTTTAGATTGGTGAGGCCAAATTCCTTCATATTTACATATCACATTATTTTTGAAGTCAGTTTAAGAGTCAATATAAAACTTTTATGAAAAAGTTTATAAAAAATGTACACAAAATAATTATATGTATAGTAGCTATAACATTATGATGTTACTATGTAAAAATAATGATAAATTAAAATTTATTTTACTATAATACATTTTTTCAGTTTTACACATTTATCCTCCATAGCAAAGTGTTGGATATAAACGAGACAGTCTTAAAATTTTCGCTCGAGACCTTGCTAAATAAATCAGCTTCACGCTGTATCCCGCACACAGCAGGGTAAGCAGAGGAAACTTAGTGTAAAGAAACTCCGTTCCCCACTTTCTGCCGAATTCTGGAGGCACTGCGTGTTAAGTGGCAGAACTCAACGCTGCGCTTTGCGCCAGAGTGAAGAAATGGAAATATAAATTTAAGTAAATATTTAATATCCTCGAGTGGGGATCGAACTCACAACCAGTCGGTTTTACAGTCACACTTTGTGCCGCTGCACCACGACTGCTAGCTGAATAGAAATAGAAAGAAAACAAGCATCACGTTTTTTACCAGTCGCACTATGTAAAATTTCGCCACCGTGGCCGCTAATAAATAAATAAGGAACTCACTTTACAATTCAAAATTCACTTTTACATTTACTTATAAAATATAAAGTTACAATGAACTATAGAGTCGCTCTAATTATTTTCGGCAGTATTCAATTTAATGCAGTATCAGTTCGGCAGAAACGCTATTGACTATGAAATTGAAATGCTCAGTCCCTTTCAAAAGGTTTCATCTTTATTTGGTAACACAGTAATTAATTTTCTAATAAGCCGAAAATCGTCATATTTCAGACGTCTATTTATAAATTAGGTACTTTTTGATTAAACGAAAACAAACATTGGCTCCCATAGTAATTTATGATAAATAAATGTTCTATTTTGCGGGAGAATCTTAGACTTTAAGTCTTTTGACTTTAAGTTATCGAATATAGCAAATTCCCAATAAATAGACGTTTCACATAATTTTAACATAGAAAATAGCTAACTTTCTACTGCAATAACTTTTAATCAAATATTTGTAATATTATGTAAAAGATCTGTCGACCGAAAATTGCATCCTTTGTTCGGACTGCCGACGTTAGAGGTTTTATAGGACACAATGCAGATGGCAGGCCCAAGTGCTCTGACATTTTAAACGACTGAAACCTTTTAGTTTTCTACACTTAACAATAGACACTCGAATGCTCATTTATATAATCTGTACTTAAAGAATTCATTGGTGACCGTACTATACTAAAGTAGGCTTAAAAATATATAAGACAAGTTCACTCCAGGACTTTTATTTGTTATTCCTGCAGTTATTGTAGTCATTTTAATTGAAATTTTCTTGGTTGCTCTAATACAGGACACTTAAGTTATTACGAGAGCGTTACATTTTTACATCTCAAATAAAAAGGAAAAGTAAGTTATTCAGATTGTTTCTGTTCAAACTTAATTATAATGGTATTATTGTCTTTCTGTTCTTCTTTTTAATTTTTACGCTTTTTAAAAAGAGGTTTAGTATTTTGCAACTAGGCTAGAAGGTACGTGCCACATCAGTCAGTCTCGCCAACAACTTTAATATGCACTCATTTTGTATAAATTTAACTAGAAATATTAGTTTGAATTATTTTTTCTATGATCTTTATAGGTTATCAGTACATTTTTTAGATTTATTCATTTGTTTGTGTTATGTACAACAAAAACTTGAAGCAAGTCCTGATGCAGGGGCAATTTAACGAACAGTCAAACATATAGGCAGGCGTATAACATACAGGTATGATTCTATAAAAGTTCCGTTTTTTTCATGTTTGAGGCACGAGACCTTAAAAAGATGACTATGTGACGTACAAAAACTAATAACACATATTAATTGACATATTAAACAAAGCTCTTGTATATAAAAAAAATACACCGTGCAAAGTAATAAAGCTAAAAACTTTTGTAATATTTATCTTTAACTTCGTAATTTCGGTAATTTTCTTATTTTCCCCTATACACTCGTATTTTATTGCATATCATTGTTCCAATCTAAGCTCTACTCGAAGTTTCGATAATCGATTATGTGTTTAGGATAAAGTTTCAAAAACAAACAATTCAGGAGGTTAGATTAATTTACTTTTGTATGTATAAAAAATATGGTTTTGCTTACGAAAAATTACATTACATTTACATTTTCATACTAGTTACTTTTATAAGAGTTATTATATTTTGAGGCCGGTCGTGGCGCAGCGGCACGAGGTGTGACTGCAAAACCGACTGGTTGTGGGTTCGATCCCGACTCGAGGAGATGAAATATTTACTTAAATTTATATTTCCATTTCTTCGCTCTGGTGTCGAGGTTAAGCGCGGCGTTGAGTTCTGCCACTCAACACGCAATGCCTCCAGAATTCGGCAGAAAGTGGGGAACGGAGTGTCTTAACACTAGGTTCCCTCTGCCTACCCTGCTGTGTGCGGGATACAGCGTGAAGCTAATTTAATTTTAATTTTACTTTTATAAGACATATAAATTTTAACTTTGTTAAAGGCTATCTGGCTGCCGTAGCCTGATATACTACAATACTTTAAGCTATTAGATTTAAGCAGAGCAACATCTCAAGTAAGATTTCCTTGAACATCGAAGATATTTATTATTCCAATTTGTTGAAATTCTTTGTATTCAGAACTTCGCTATTTTCATAACAAAGGTCTTAAAGTCGCTATCGTTTCTATATCCCTTGTGAATAGCCAACAACTGGATCCGAACCGAGCAGGCATTAAGTGACAAAGCGAATGCTTTAAACAATATGACATTTATCTAAAGCATGCTGGATAATAAGTTGAATAACATGTTATGTCGCGTTCAGACGCTCGCGTTCAATACGACTTTCAACGAGCACGGGCACAAGCATGTAAACAGACACTTGTGCACGTGCTCGTATTTGTATTCGCGCTTGGCGCCGTTAGTGACTACTGCGTTAACAGGAAAAATCAGCAATACAGCCCGCTTAAAATAAAAAAGTGAGCACTTAGCAGACCTTGGCAAATACCAGGATTAAAGCGAAGAGAAAGAAGATCCCGCAATGAGCAGAGTAGGCTGGGGAAACCTGAGCATCTAGTGTTATGACACTCTGTTCCCATTAAAAAACTAAAGTTTTTCCCTACTTGCCACTGAATTCTAAAGGCATTGTGTTTTAACTGGCGAAACTCAACACCGCGCTTTTTCTCACCGCCAGAACCAAGTTGTATGTCTGTGTCTTTATTCAAGTTTTGTTTTGTGAACGTACCATTAGTCTGTCCTAGTTCTTTTTTTAGTCTTTCTTTTTCTTTTTAATAGTATGTAAAATAATAATTAAAATTGCTAGAGTCTTTAATTATAATTAAATGTAACCATAATTACATATAACATATGTAACTAATCAGTATATCGATCAGTTGGGTGATCTCTGATTAATTTTAATTAGACATCTGAAAGCTATATATTGAGTCTATTGAGTCTAAGCTATAGATTAATTCATTATATGTAGCCAAATCGTAATGCGCTAAATAAAATTTTAGGTAGGTTTAGGTAGGTATATATTTAATTATACTTCAAAATGTATAAAATCGTATACATTCGTAAATCATTTTAAACATGAATAAAATAATGTCTACAAAATAAAACATTTTGGTAGAGGTTTTCCCGGTTTTTACAAAACAGACAGAGCGTAATAGGGGAAGTGGCTGTATTTGTGACATGTCTAAATTAAATTTTTAACCCTCATGAAAGCAAAATGCAGGAAACACTCCATGTGCTGTTTAATTCAGAGATGTAATGATATTTTATTTAAGGACTACTTTAAATATTTAATGTAGTCCTTAAATAAGATATATTAAATATGTAGAACTTTTTTTTTGATAAAGGTGTTGTGTGTGTTGTGTATATATATATATATATATATAAATAGAGATACACAACAACTTTATCAAAAAAAAAGTTCTACATATTTAATATATCTCCAAAATTTTATTAGTAATAAAATAAAATTAATTACGTAAATACTAGATTCTACGAATAATATTAAAGTTTGGATCGCTGCTTCACAGTAAACAATATTGAAGCGAAAGAATTGATTCATTTGTAACTATTATTATTTTATGTTTTAGAATTCCACGCTTTAAATATTTCTATTCAAATTAAATCCCTTGAGTAATTTGTTACAACGATTCGCTCTAAGTTCGCTGAAGCGATATTGATGCACCGTGTCTTGCTTAATTTGTATGTATTTTTCTCTCCTTTTATTGGTAACTATTTGCTATTATTAACTGTTTCAAAAATCTGATTTATTTTAATGTTATTAAATATGTGTTTGTATATTTTTAATATTTTTAAATTGCTACAGCACATTCTATTACTATGGATTTTCTGAAAGGAAAAAAATCTTTCAGAATGCTTGTCTTCGTAGTAATAAGTATTCAATCAATCTGTAGCACGCTCTCCTTTCAATAACATGCATTTGCGTTTTTATTTCCATTTATCGGCAAATATCTCAACAAAACAACCCTTCAGCTTCTCCCAACTGATTTCAAAGAACTTTAGATTTGTTTCGTTAAACCTCTCTTAACGCTGATTACTTTCTTAATAAACCTAAAGATGTTTGACGGTAGCCTTTCAGTAAATTTTAAATTTTGGGAAACGCTTTTAATCATTTAAATAAACTTCAGCTGATGGATGCCATGGCTATTTAATGGACCAATTACTCCAAAATGAAATTGTTAACAAATTAAGCCGAAAATAAGATGAATGTAAAAGACATTTCTTGAAACGTCTAACGTTGAAACTCTAGATTTATTATAACCTAAATGTCAATTGACAATATAATAAATGATATTAAGGTTTGTAAGATTCCATTGATGTATATTTTTGGGTATTATCTTTACGTTTGAATTTCTTACATTTTATTACAAATGACTTTAGGAACATTTATATTTTTGGGGTTCGGTACCTTTTAAGGAAAAAAGGAACCCTTATAAATAACTTTGCTGTCCGTCCGTCTGTCTTCTGGAACGCTTGGAGATATTGTGTTGAAATTTAAACAATACACTCAAATCTATGATGATGATGATTTCCTGAAAAAAAAACTACATTTAATAAAAAAAATATATGTCCGTTTATATCACAAAATACGCATATTTCGACTACATCAAGGGAATCACAATTAGGTAGTACTAGTTCAGGAAAAAATGTATAGACATTTGTGGTTAAAATAATGGCCATAAATAACAAAAAAACGCGTATTTCAACACTATAAAGGAAACCAAATTAATAGGGTACTTCCAGTTAACCTAGAATTATGAAATTTACGTACGTACGTACGTACGTAGGTACGTACGTACCTATCATCTACAGGTAGTACTAGTTCAAAAAAAATTATAAGTAGTACTAGTTCAGAACAAAAAAAAATAGAGAAAAAAACTTAATACATTTGTAGTTAAATCCTAAAAAATAAAAAACCTTAAAAAGTGGGCAAAATTTGGTATTAAAGCCAATTGTTCAAGTGAGGTATCAGATGACAGAGCTCTGGCTAAGCTAAGCCTGAATTTAAAAAAAAAAGCTCAAAACCTTCATTTTTTACGGTATCCTCGATGGGACAGCCCGACTCTTGTCCAGTTTTTTTTAATCGACTTTCCGCCATATTTACCTATTAGATCAAATGAGATAAAACATATTATGTTTGATACACATCGGCGCGGAATCAAAGATACATATTCCAATAAAACACATTACCCTCGTTATTACGTACGTACGTACGTACGTACGTAAATTTCATAATTCTAGGTTAACTGGAAGTACCCTATTAATTTGGTTCCCTCATTTACAACTAAAATCTAAATTATACGATCGTCAACGACGATATCTATAATATGTGATGAGAAAATCACATAATTAAGTTACAACAAATTTGCATTAAGTATAAGCGCGACAAATGGACGAATAACTCAATAACACGCTAGCCGATTTCGATGATTCTTTTTTTATTGGAAAGTATATAGTATATAGGTGAGGCCGGTCGTGGCGCAGCGGCACGAGGTGTGACTGCAAAACCGACTGGTTGTGGGTTCGATCCCCACTCGAGGAGATGAAATATTTACTTAAATTTATATTTCCATTTCTTCGCTCTGGTGTCGAGGTTAAGCGCGGCGTTGAGTTCTGCCACTCAACACGCAATGCCTCCAGACTCCGGCAGAAAGTGGGGAATGGAGTGTCTTAACACTAGGTTCCCTCTGCCTACCCTGCTGTGTGCGGGATATAGCGTGAAGCTAATTTTTTTTTTTTTTAATTTTATATAGGTATATATACTTCCAGGGTAGTTTGATGAAAGTTTGGTCCGGCTGGCTTTGGTTTTTCTTTTTGATTTTAGATTGGCTGATCCGGTTGAAGTCTGCATCTGAATAAATGCATTTCCCAGCAATAAAAAATGGTAGTTATTTTAAAGATATTAAAATAGGTACACTTATGTTAAAAATCGGAAGCGGGTAACGTTTTTAAAGAAACACGTTAAAAACACACATCGTCTATATGATTCTAAACTATTTTGAAAGAGATACTATGTAATTGCAATAAGTGATATGTATCACCTACTAACAATACTTCACACTAGTTTCCTTCCAACAGGGGCCGTCACTTACAAGCGAGTGCCCCCGATTGACACAATTCCACTGCTTTTATAGTTATTTTCCACCTAAATCTACCC
>JAATLQ010034309.1:0-22123 GCA_013421005.1 Heliconius erato x Heliconius himera
TTTAAGTATTGTGAATTAGGATGAGGCTGAAAAACAGCGCTGTAGACAACACGTCTTACAGCATTCGCTGAGCCTCACTCCTTTTACCGTTTTGTTTTTTTGTTTTTTTTTTCTCACTTTTTTTAATTTTTGTATTTGTTTTATTTTACTTTTATTATTTTTTAGCTTATTTTTTTAATTGTATTAGTAGTCATAAAACGGTAATAAACTTTTTTGAATTTGAATTTGAATTTGAATCTCTATATAAAATTTAACATAATCGGATCAGCGGTTTAACCGTGATTGTATCACAGACAGATATCGGATCGTTATATATTTGCAGGCAAACTCATGGCAACTCATTTATATGACGATAACTTTTTTAATGAACCGATTTTGACTTTGATTTTGAAACAAATTGTAAATGTTTTGCTAGATTAAAACAAAGCAATCAGTTCAGTACTTTCGGAGATAAGCATAATTATACATACAGACAGACAAAAAAAATACTTTCAATTATTCTTTTTAAGCGTCCCTGTATCCATTTCAGTCAAAAATACTTAATGTACTGACAAAATATTTTTACTATTTTATTATATGTGTAGATAAAAGAAATATACTTAATATATTATTTACCTGAAATGTCAGTATCTTTAAAACAGAAAAGACAAAAAAATTTTAGAAAGGAATGTCCTTATATTTAGATAAATATTTATTTAGAAAACGTTCTCTAAAGACATATGGCTTAGTAATAATAATAGTCAAAGGTCTTGGACGGTTTTCAAGAGTCGCGGGATATGATCCCGTCAAAAAATGAATTATGCAACTTCTTATTTTGAATAAATTTATTTGACTTCGACTTTATCTTGTATTCTTTATTACCTCATATCACCAGAACCGCTGAACGGATTTTTATTTGTTTTGTTACAAATTAGATAATAATATAAATAGATACATTGGACAGTAATATATTACTCTACAGTCAAAAATTAATCACATGTGTGAAACGAGATTTAAACCTTTATATTTATATATGTAGGTAATATTTGTTTTAAAAAATGTGCCTCATAAAGCTTAATTTTTTTACAATGTAAATTATCTTGTTTTACATATTTAAATCGTAAGAATATTTGACTAGCTGATTACATAAGAAATATTTCCTAACTTTTATTACTTCTAAGTAATTTCAATATTTCGTTATCAATCGAAATACGGTAATTAAAAGCTCTTCCGCCTTTATATTACCGGTTATATGTATTCTAATAGGTAATCTTTAATTTATTAATATATTTGGCAGTATATGCCTAGCGACATATATTTTTTAAACCAAGTACAAGTAATAAGTTCCAAAAATAAAATTAATATTTTCTCATCATAAGCTTATGTATTTGTTGACTTTCTTTTTGCGTCAAGTCTGATATTAACGCACAATTTGTTGAATTCCACATCGGTCACAACGAAATCCTTTAAAACTCATATAAAAATACTTAATATTACATTTTTATTTTTACAAAGAATATTTTAAACAAATTAAATAGTTTTCAGTGATTCTGTGAAGAGTTTTTGGTGGTGCTGGCTTAATATAGATAAAACAATTCTACTATGAGTCGTCTTAGGCGCCGCTCTTAGAATTGACCCTAACATCTCTAAGATTACTTCGAATGAATATATCCGTGACTGAGTATCCCGTAATAGTGCTGACTAACAGTTGCTGCCATATTTAAGAACTGGTGGGATCATCTCCAGTATATCAGCAGAGTTTAGACGATATTCTGCGGTCCCAGACCACACTACACGGCATGACACAGCTCTCAATGAGTACTAAATCGGCAAACATCACCAGCCTCAGAGGCTGGTCCAGGATGTGAGCTGAAACAATATAGCACTTCATTGAATAAGAATGAACTAAAAGAAAAATATGCAATGATAGAACTGAAACTTGCTTTGCCACCTGTGCTTCACCGATACCGACCGCACCTTGCTAATACACCACGGGATATTGCTTTTGGTACTGATTGTGTTAAGAGTTTGGGATCGCATTTTTGTCAAATTAAAAGTAAGAGGGTAGTTCTTTTATAATAAAGATTTTTTTGTTATTTTAATTTATAATCCAGACATGTAAAGTTGTTAAGAATTTTGTTAATGCAAATGCAAGGCAAGCTACGCTTTGGTAAGGTTTGTAAAAGCTAACTAATTAAAAAGTATTAACTCTACATTTTTTTTATAAAAAAGTTTAATTTAATTTGTTTATTTTAATTAATTTCAAAGAGTATATTTTTATCCATTGTTTTATATTCATTCATTTAAAAACCATCATTTTAAAAGGAATGTGTGTTAAGTTTTTAACTACTTTAACGTAGTGTATGGCGCTCCGTTCTCTACAACTACTCCGCAAGGAATAAAATTTGAGCGTTAAGTTATATTCGTTAATATGAATTATTAAATAGCTAAATTTATTGTTTATTATAAAACGATTTTAAGATATGCAATATACTTTTAAATCAATTTATCAACCAACACTACATTACGATATGCATTATATGTTACTATTGGTACATTTAATGATACGTTATTAATGTTCATTTATTAACGCGTAGCAATTTAAACTTTGCGAGGCTGACACGTAAATTTTAAGAATATAATATTCTGAGACCCGGCTGCTAAAATATAGAAGTGTCTGTTGTTTTTTACGGAAATCAATTTTTTATCAACGAGACATGGCAGAATAGATAAAACCAAGGTTGTCACGCTACCAGAAAAAAATCAAGCTTCTAAATCAACACGATCAAAAGTTACGAGCATCGATTTTGTTGCATTTTGTACGAAATTCACATAATAAAAATCTGGTATAGTAGCAACTATACTTCATGTGGGTCTACTCTGACCAGAGAGTCTCTGGTTGTAACAATTGTATAAGAATTTCGACGTAGCTCGACTAGAACGTATGTATTAGTTGCGCAGAGCGCTTGGACGGTTTACAAAGAGGCGCGGGTTCAAATCGCGCTGCGTTCAAACTATTATATGTTTTCTTAATAGGTATTTTTCTTTCCTAAGTGTGGAATAACACTTTAAAAAATATTAAATATTTGCTTGGCTTTGACAAAGCATTAACTACATACTATTTTTAATATAGCTTTACAACAATTGTATCCTATAGAGCAGTGGTTCCCAACCAGTGGTCCGCGGACCAACAGTGGTCCGCAGAAGCCTAAATATGGTCCGCGAACGATTTTAATTTTATTACTGGGGATGTTGAGGCGAAGTTTCTGTTTAATTATCACTGTTAATTTTTATTATACCTACATGCATAGTGGTCCGTGCTACCAAGAATGACATGAAAGTGGTCCTTGATCAAGAAAAGGTTGGGAACCCCTGCTATAGAGTAATCATTACATAGTTAAGTTAGTGAGATATGGGGAGGTTAATGCGGAAATATTATATAAAGATTATTTACAGTTCAGAATCATCTTTTTCAAATAACTCTGATGACATTGTACTTTAGTATGAGGCCAGAGTGTATTATAGTATAGTATTGAAGGATATAACAGGATACTTAAAGACACTAGTAATGTTAATCTTTCACTTGATGTGCCTCTAAGTACTAATATTGAGCAAAGATTCTTTGTCACCTATTGTACTATAATATAATTATTTACATTTTATTTATTATTTAAAGAGAAGTCTGCATGCCTTTAACAAAGATTATTAATAAGAAAAACTTGATAAAAATAATTAAATTGGCAAAAGAAACCAATTATTATTGCAATAATGTTTCTGACTAAGTATAGAGCTTCAGAAGGGATTGTTCGAATAAAATTATATTATTAACAGTATTAACAGTATATTAATTATATTAGTAATTAGTGGCCTGCTCGCGGCTTTGCCCGCTTGAATTACATGATTATTCATTTAAGAAATATAGATATTACAAACAGCCTTAACCATTAATTAATTGATTTGGATAAGTACTCACGATATTCTTTGTAAAATAACTTATATTAGCTCCTGTACAGTTTTTAAATTAGTAACATATATTATTAGTAAAATATATAATTGGTATACAGAATATACATAGAAAGCACGCTTTAGGCATTTTTATATAATCTATAAAATAATCAACATTTTCGGTCAAGTTCAAGTCGTACTCATGCCCCGAGAGTTTCGTACCAGTTTCATGAATGGAGATACACCAAAATAATAATTAATTAATTTGTCATTTTGTATCAAATTAAGTATAGATTAAAATTTGTACCTAATGGTTTTTTTCTGTGACACAAACACAATAAGTATTCAATTTTTGAAAAATAATTTTGGAATTTTCCTTTATACGTGGCGTAAGTTTTAAGTTCTTAATAAATTTCGTAATTGTATATCAACGGGAAGTACCTATAGTTATGATAGAAAATCCGACAAAACACGAAGCATAAACCCTCATAAGATTTTTTGTGCTCTAAGGGAATATTGACTTGAACATTATATCTAACCTTTATTATTTATAACATATCTAACCTTTAACTGATCTTATACAAAATAGTCTTGACAGACGGACAAAACAACAAAGTTATCTTATAAGGATTTTGAGTACTAGTACGTAGAGTATGTACCCTAAAATACCCTTGGCACATATATACATGCAATATACAGGTGCAATAGTGCAATGTTGGTACGTGTCGCTTGTAATTTGTGAAATATTACTGTGGGATATTTTTATAAACAGTGCCAGAGCATTATTTTGTTGAGACACAATTTTTTAGAGGTTGCTCCCAAAAGTTATTTGTTTATACGTTTCTTAAAAAATATTAATAAGATAAACGAACGAACGGACTGAAGATTTCTTTGAATATTAAGTCATTCTTTATCACTGTGTTAAATAATTACGAATTAAGCTAGACTAGGGATGCCCGATGATCATCGATTTTCGATGATCATCGATGTTACAAGACAAAATATCGATGTTTTAACATCGATGTTGCATTAATAAAAACATCGTAACATCGATGTTGCATTAATGAAAACATCGTAACATCGATGTTGCATTAATGAAAACATCGTAACATCGATGTTGCATTAATGAAAACATCGTAACATTGATGTCAGTATTTCGATAATGTGTTCCACATTATTTTCTGAACTCTACCAAACTACGGGAAAAATCCTTTGTCTTTCGGTTGACAGCACTGCACTCACCACAGACTAGACTAGTAACTACAAAGTTCGTAGTTCGTAGTAGCCAAAAAAAAATCTTTTTTAATTATAGTAAAAATATTGTTCTGGACTCCTATGGTGGTGGTGTCTCAACACGATTTTCGATTTCCCATATAAATAACAAGGAGAATTTTGTGTTTTTCATTTGAAATTTTGTTGCGATTAAACTAATAGTATCGATGTAAAAGCCAATATATATTCTTGTAGGCAATTAAACGATACACAAAAAAGTCTAATATTTTTTTTGCTAATTTCACTCCTTTAAAAATTACTCAAAGTTAAAGTTTACCAATTTATAAAAAAATTAAAGAAAAAAAAACAAAACATCGATGTTAGCTAACATCGATGTTAGCTACTATCGATGTTAGCTAACATCGATGTTAGCTCACAACATCGATGTTAGCCAACATCGATGTTGTTCTTTCGAATTTTATCGAACATCGATGTTACAGCTTCGATGTTGACATCAATGTCAACATCGATGTTTTTCTAACATCGGGCATCCCTAAGCTAGACTGTTACGAAGGTAATCTTTACCAACAATTTAATTTAGTTTACTTTGTAGTTAGTACTATGAACAATTGTACTTTAAAAACGTAACGTACGTAAATTTATCAACAGTTAAATAAGACGTTTCTAAAGTCATTTTTTTGCCCAGAATCTTGCCAGCGCGATTCAGAAAACGACGTTTTATGCACAGGGCCATCTATTGGACTTACATTTGAACTGTAACCATTCGAACATTGTTAAAAAAATACTACTATGTTTATGTTAAATTTATTATATGTATAGATCATACTTACACGACGTAATTAACGTTTAACAAATAATAACTCAACAGTATGTTTTATGCGTTATCAATATTCATTATCATATGTAGTCAATAGATATCGTTACGTACGTTTCTATTTTTTTTTTCAAATATAAATATCTTAAAAACTTTAGGGACATTATTTTTTGATAGAGTGTAGCGGTAAACTTTCCAAACTATAAATATATAAAATCTTTTATGCACAGCGCCATCTATTTAAAATTTAAAATTAAGGACAGCTTAAAATGCTGTTTTATATTAAATTTCACCTAACATAAAATTATATTAACCGAAAACGATGTGTTGTGCTAAAGTATTTAAAATATTAATGTTCCTTCCGTCGTAATTAGTGTTTAACTCCATAGAATGTTTAACCCTTTACAACCGAATAAAATAATTTAGTCAGACTGCATTAAAATTTACATGACCTTTTCGTGGCTGCTTAAGTATCATGTTAAAAATACATCAAAAAATCCTGAATTCTCTGGTTTCCTGAAAACCTACCCTCACGAACGTGGGGTTTAAGAAATAGCTCGAACTATGAGTTTTATCTAGTTTGGATATGGTTTGATATTAAATGAAAACAGAATGAATTAAACAGTCTTTATTATCATCAGCCAGTCAGTAAAAAAAATTAAAGAATTCTTGTCACGAGATAGACAGAGTTATAGATCGCATTTCTCGCATTTTAGTTCAGACCGACTGCCACAATCCATATGACAGGTCCTAGGCAGGCAGTAATCATAAGTTTTGTCTATATAGGCAGTTTCAACGCACCCTCTCTCACGTGTTCCTCTTTTTTCCCTAGCCTATATTTTTCCACTAGTCTATCCTCGAACACTAGCCTGTCCTATTCGTCTAGCATGCCCTCTTCTCGTAACTCACTCTCTACCTTTTGCTCTTGACGTTTCTATGCGTATGCCTCCAGTGGATCCCTTCCTTCTGGATGTTGTTGGGATAGGTGGTAGTGCGTCATCTACTTTAAAGAATTTATCGCCAGAATCAGATCCACTCTATTCTAGGTGATCTAAGACCCTCGTAACAATATCTTCAACATTTTCAACAAATTTCTCGGTTTTTCAAGTTATTCCCATCTGTTAATATTTGTGAAATTTGGTCATCATTGAGAGGATTTTCTGAAAATAAAAAAAAAAGTCTAATTAAACGATTATACGTACAGAAAAATTATGCTTAAGTGCAAAAATGTATGAATATCAATTTAGTACGTATCACCTAACCTATACGATCGTGCGTCCTTGATTTTGAGTCACAATGTACACATAAGCAAGCATGCTAGGTTCAAATTAAATACATATGAGTATAAAACAATACTTAAAGTAAGTAAATCATACAAAAAAAATAGAAATTGCGCTTATTTAATGAATAAACAAATACTTACCCGGGCGAGTTTAAGCGCCAAAAATTGCAGCCATCCTTCACAGTGGTAACAGGCGATTGACAGGTTCAAACATGATCGCAAGACGCCCACGCGTATTTTTTCCAAGAAAAGGATAAGTCTCACAATTGACTGAGGCCGGTTGCGTCTCGAAAAGTCAATTTGTGTACGCACCAGAATTTTTGAAAATCAAGTCTCACTATCTAGTATGAAGTCGGTTGTAGTGGGTTAATGCGTTATCAAGATACGTTAGTACCTACTATTTGTTGTCAATAGACAGTGTTACTTGTATCAATGTTTACTATCTCAGATATAAACTTCTTGAAAACTTAAATACTTATATCTTTTGATAGAGTGAAGCGATTACAATGAAATAAACACTAAAAGTTACCCTGATTTACTTATAATTCTTATGTATAAAAGTTGCTTAAATTTATTGTGTAATTTTTACGTGATACGTGTTCACATAAACAGATAAACAGACAAACAGACAAAAATTCCAAAAGTGTTGGAAATGGATTCTGTTAATTATCCTTTAACAGCCTGGCTATTTTTTTAAAATATTTTCAATGTACAGAAATGACTTTTCTACAGATTTATTATAAGTATAGATTTGTGAAATTATTATTTTTACGCTTTAAACTATTAACAATTTGGCGCATTATATATAGATATTATTATGCGCTGCTGCGCCATAAGTTGTGACTTTTCTACAGATTTGTTATAACTATAGATAGTAGAGCCAAATTGAGATTACAAGCAGTTTATTTTAATGATAAAAATGTTGGTGAAACTAAAATATATTTTCTACAAAGATATCTTAAAAGATAAAATCTAAGTAGCCTCTTTCAATGGACTGAGAGTCTTAAAAGATAGATGACAGTTGCATTGCAGTCGTTTTCAATGTACTGAGGTCTTAGAGTCTTAAACACAATATATTTCATTTGATACATTTGATTGACTAAAAAAAGATGCTTTGTCACATGTTTCATCTTATGATTTGATGTTTTTGTTTTAATAGATTTATCTGATATCAAGGACAGAGTCTTGCGAGAGCATGGTAGGTTAACTAAGATGCAGAATGCTGTTTTTTATTTAATTATAAGAGACATGCAAGGTGGTTTCAATGAGTTATGGATAATCATGTATATATATATGTTCAGCTGGCACGCTAGGACTGCTGCCATAGACTAAAAACTCTTTCTTTTATGAAACTTAATATATAATAAGCGAATTATATAATAAGTGCAGATTGAATCCACAAACATGCTATATAGTTAGATACTGTGTACTCTACTTCGATAAGATGGCGTGCGCAATAATACTTTCAAATTGATTAAAATTTTAATCAATAAATAATATTTTTATAAAGTAGGTTTGTCGATAACACAACATAAACATGTCATTAAAATATCAAACAACATTCTAATTACAAATATAGTACCCAAAGTGTAGGTATACATTTTACGTATATCATTATTATTTCATAACACTAAGCCATTTATTTCTAAGTGCTGCAATTAAAATCACGCTAACTTCGTTATTAAAATGTTGTGGCTGTATTTAATTTTGTTACTGGGACTCCTCACTCTGTTACATTTTTGGTTAAATGGTGATAAAGAATTTAATAAGATTCCAGGACCAAAAGGAGTATTAATATTTGGCAATGCTTTTGATTTTATATTGGAACCAGGTGAGAATAATTTCATTTAAATGATCATATGAAAAACGGAAAAATTAATAAATATTTTTTGTTTAATAATATTAAACGTTAATTTCAGTTCCGCTATTTACATATTTACTTCACTTGGCAAATAAATATAAAGATTTATTCAGACTTCGAATATGTGGTATGAAAGTTGTATATATGCACAATCCAGAGGATGTAGAGGTAAATTTATTTCACTTTTTCACCATTCGATTGCCCTTTCCGCAAACTGTATACGACCTTTGTATTTGGATTTGGTTTTTAGACGCCTATAAGCCGACATTATTTATATTATTTTCATAAGTACAGTGCTTTTAATTTTAAATTTATTGTCTGTCGCGTTCAAAATTTAATATTTGTGCACTTGCGCCATGACGATCTCGAATATAACTATTACTCGGGGAAATGCGTTATAATTTATTCATATTTTGAGGCCGGTCATGGCGCAGGAGCACAGTGTCACTGAAAACGTGTATTAACTTTAGGTTTCCTCTGCTTACTCGGCTTTATGCGGGATAAATTGATTTGATTTAATATTTCTATTTCTTCGTTTTGGTAACAATTATTATTATTATGTGGGAAAACTCTTAACATTAGATTCTCTCTGCATATTCTGATATATGCGGGATATTAAATATAGCGTAAAGCTGAAAAAAACTTAAATTACTATTTACCTATATCTTTACATCCATACCTATATTATAAATTCAAAAGTAACTCTGTCTGTCTGTCTGTCTGTCTTTTCCGCAATCAGGGCCAAATCGCTAATTCAATTGTGATAAAATACTTATATAAAAATACTTGAGGGCCTTTTTTCTCATATTTGTAATATTCTCGATATAATATACTAAATTACTCCTAAAATACGGATTATTATGATCATTTAGGCTCATATTTTCTTACCAATCCTAATAAAAATTGAAAACAATTTCATAAATATATTTAATAAGCATTCGTATAGTTCATTAAAGAGTATGTCTTTCAAATTAACGTAACTGTGTTTTATAAGTGCATTAGATACATATATAAAAACAATTTTACCATTTTTGTCTGTTTGTCGATCCGTTTATAAGGTCCAGTTGAAGTGATTATTATGGGAATAACACTGAAAGGTACAACTGAGAGATAGTGGAGCAACATAAAGGCTATATATTGATACAATAAAAAAATTAAATGAATTTAAAGTATGTTGTTTGGCAAAATCGCAACTTCCCAATAGAGTTATTTTATATAAAACCTTTAGTTTTCAATGTTTTGTTGTTTGATATTGTTTGTAAATTATTATTTGTATGATGATAAAAAAGAATCTCGTTTGTATGATTGTAAGATAGACTGAGATTTAGGATCGTCCAAAGTAAGTTGACACTTTTCAATCCATTTTTAGAGGTTCTTCAAAGGAAAAAATTGGAACTCTTATAGGATCACTTTGTTGTCCGTCTGTCAAGGTCATTTTACTTGAGATTGCGATGAAGTATAAATCTGAAATGAATATCAGATATTCAGGTTGACAGTTCCTTGGAGCACAGAAATTAAGCTTCTAGTCGATTTCTAACAGTATGTTAATTTTATCTTTATAACTTCCAAGCGATATTGAGATAAATTGGTCTTGACAGACGGGTACATGGACAACAAAGTGTTCCGGTTTTTCCTTTTGAAGTACGGAGCCCTAAATATTGTATGTTGTAGGAGTATAATGATACAATTAATTATTGTATTTAAATACAAGTAATAATTGTATCATTATAGCAAGTTATAAGTCTTATCCATTAGGTACAATAACTTTTGACTAACTGATACACTCGACGTTAAGTAAAGTTCATTAGGTTATATATGGTACTCGTATGTACATATTATCTACATTAAACTAAATACACATTTCGTGGTATAGTCTTTAATTTTAATTTTTTTAAAGAATAACCTGGTAGCAACTTCATCTAGATTAACAACGACGTGAATAAGCGGCAGATTTTATTTTTGTTTTGTATAATATTTTTTTTATGTTCGTAAGATATTTTTAAAATATAAAATAAAATAATGTGTTTACTTGTTGCATTTTAATAGCCATTAAATTATATGCCCTCATATAAGTTATGTAAGTTATTATGCTTAATATAAATAAAAAATATCGTTATATGTTCTTATAATCTATAACAAAGCGCAGTTGAATTTAAGAGGTCTGTCCGATAGCACTGCGTAAACGTTTACATAAATATTTGATCTAACAGTGTCGAAATTATAATAGTAAATTCTGTTTCTGTCTATTTCTTGTAACTCATTATAATCTTAATATAGGAAGATTTATTTAAAATGATATAATTGAAGTTATTAAAATGTTGTGGCTCTTCATAATTGTATTGTTGGGAGTAGTTAGTCTGTTATACTTTTTTTTATATCGTGATGAAGAATATGAAAAAATTCCGGGACCGAAAGGAATATTTCCATTTGGAAATGCTTTTGATTTTTTTATGGATAGTGGTAAGAATAACTTAACTTAGTTGGTCATTGAATGGAAAAAAAAATAAAGTTTAATTTTTTTATTTAATATAACTAAATATAATACATTTCAGTGCCGCTATTTAATTATTTTCGTCACTTGGCAGCTAAATATAAAGGTATATACAAACTTCGAGTAGGTAGCATGAAGACTGTACTCTTATATAATCCAGAGGATGTAGAGGTAATTTTTGTCTTCTTTTATTTTATTTTAAGATTATTATCCTGTAAAAAAAAGTCTAAATAACGTAATTAATACCTCTATACATAGCAATACAACATTTTAAAACTGGTTTACTATTTTAGACAAGGATAAAAAAGAACGACTAAGTACTTCAATGTTATTAAAAATATGATGAAGGTTCTAGATTTAGGACTTTAGAAATCATATAACAAAAAATTATTTTTAGAATATTTTTTTACGTGGATGTAAATATATATTTCGCTTACAGTCACTAAAAGTTACCTTACATAAATAATATTCAAAAAATAATATAAAATGCATAATAGTAAACTGACACAATAATTTGCAATTTTATCAAACTGTAAGTACTGCCGTTATCTTAATGATTGATTGTAGTTACTAAAAAAACATATTTTCAATAATTAAGGATCTGTGTGATTTCTTTGATAAAAAATGATAGTGTAATGAATTACATTATTTGAGGACATCGTGACTTAGTGCAACATCGTATGTATTTAAGTCATAAAGTTAAAAAAATATATGTTGTTTATGTATTTTCAATGAGGCCAGTCGTGGCGCAGGGGCACAGAGTGTGACTGTAAAATCGGCTGGTGGTGGGTTCGATCTCCACTCGAGGAGATAAAATATTTACTTAAATTTATGTTTCCACTTCTTCGCTCTGGTGTTGAGGCAAAGCGCCGCGTTGAGTTCCGCCACTCAACACGCAATGCCTCCAGAACTCGGCGGAAAGTGGGGAACAGTGAATTTTAACACTAGCTTTCCTCTACCTACCCTGCTGTATGCGGGATACAGCGTGAAGCCGATTTTTTTTATGTACTTTCAAATGGTAATCTGTTACATTTTCTAAATATAATTTTACCGAATACTGAGTTCTTTTACATGCACAAAGTTTCAGCTCTTACAATATTACGCATACAGTACCTATGTCTCCATATTGAGTGTAGCAAGTAAATAAGTTTTAATATTTTTGTTTGATGCAACGTACACAAAAAGAAAAATCATATAAACCCATAAAACGGAATTTTAAAAGTAGGTTTGCCTAATGCGAATATTGTGAATTATTTAGTATAAATGTATCTACATTATTATTTATTATAAATTATACATAACATTTTGAACCAAAAAAGATTACAAAAAATAATTTATTCATATCTCTACAAAAAACTCTACCTGTTACAGTTTTTGTCATGTAGCGTTCATTTAAATAATATGTTATACCATCTGTTCATGATATTCAATTATTAATGTAAATTTGCAATTATTTATGAGATAAAACATACCTCAGATAACATTTAAATAATCACATTCATATTATTGAAGAAATACTTTATCATATTCCCTAGAATGTGATAAAGTAATTCTTCTTTCTTTTTTTTTGATAATGTACTTCTTATGATAATATATTTTTTACTTAGCTACAGAAAATGTCAATAAATCTTTTTTTTAAAAATTCCATCTTTATAATTTTACAGTAAATTTTATTTGATAAAAAAATACAATTCATTTTAAAATCCAAGAATAGTAATTTAATGACAGAAATTTTTAAATTCAACAAGTTGTCAAACCCGATATATAATACTATGTAATGTAATTACATTTACATATATTAATAATCTATTGGGCCCATGAAGTGATATAATGTAAGTAAAAAAACTTGTTTGAAAGGTTATAATTATTATGTACTTCGCCTCATTCATAGTTTTTACTAATGTAAGTAGAAAATAAATTAAAAGCAAAAATCTTTTTTAAAAAAAAGCTTTTATTTAAACGCTCTAAAAAGGAGAAAATAAAATTTTCTATTAAATTTTAACTATCAACTCATAACCTCAATATACACAACTTATATGATCATAAAACCTTGTCGCGTTAATCAATATTTAATTAAATAGAAACATTAAAAATTGAAAGTTAGCACATATTTATCATTTTATCACAAGCGACGAATATAAACGTATATTTTTTTTTTAAAGTAAATGTTAAAATAATCCATATTCTCCCATAATTTATAGGAATATTATAGGAAATTAAAAATCGTATTTTTTAGGAAATTATGGGAGCCATATCTGAGCTCATCATATCATATATATCTGAGTTTGAATTTCAACTCGATATCGCTAAGCGTTACTAAGCAAACAGACAGACAGGCAGACTGACAACAAAGAGATTTTATAAAAGTTCCGTTTTTCCTTAAAAGGAACGGAACCCTAAAAAATAAGCAAATAATCAATGATTATCTCCTATTTTTTTGTGATTTACAGACTCTTCTGACTAATTCAAAGTATAATGAAAAAGGTTATCTCTACTATTTCCTTCGCCCGTGGTTAAACGATGGTCTATTGCTAAGTAGTGGTAAGATTTTTAAAATTTAATATTTAACATTAAAAAAAAAACAATATATTCTTTTATTACATAAGATGAATAAATTTTAAATATATAAAAAAGCTCATTCGAGGTGGGACAAGGGTCCAAACCATCGGTGGTTAGGGCTTCAGAGGGAGGAATCTCCTCACGTTCTTGATCTAGAAGCTAAACGATAACCTCTTAAGATGTTGGTCGAGGCTTTTCGCTATTAAACAGTTAACTGAAACCACTATCGGCACAGTGATAGTCGCATTGACATCCCACATGGCAGTAATCTCATGGGCTTAGTCCAAAAGAAGAGCAAGTTGCTGGTGTATTATCTTGGCTAGTTGATTGAGTTTATGCAAATACTTACCGTTAGCAAGATGAGAACAACCAGATGCAATATGCCTCAGGGTCTCCCCAGGTCGATGACACGAGAGATGTCGATAATGCCATTTTTTATAATATGTCTCTGGTAGTTTCGGGTCTTGATAACTTCGTCCATAATTGCACAGTTGCACAACTTTTACTTTCAGTTTCACCAAAAAGATCCCCGATCTGTAACCGAGATAATAAGGCAATATCCATAGCCGTGCCTACTAAGGCTCTATGGAATCTACCATCCTGCTCCTTGCTCTTCCACATAGCCAGTACAGGAGTAGTAAGTACTACAGGCATATGCCAGTTCTCTTTACTCAAGGAAACAGGAAAAGCCTTTGTCAACTGCTACCACATCTACGTCAATCTTGAGAAAAAATGCAGTACTTCATATGAGGCCGAACCTGGATCCTGTACAGGGTGTTTTGAAGTACTGTTTCGCTCTGTTAATGACCGTCAGTTTCTTTGAGGCCAACTTGGCCTTGCTTGCCAGATGATCACGATACTATATAGTGACTGCCAGTCACTCAAAACGCTAAGGCCGAATGTGCTGATATTGGGCTCGGCTGTAAGGGAAGTGTTGTAAAAGTTTTGGAATTTTGGAAGACTAACGATATGACAAATGGGTTTTGGTTAACGCGTAAACTTGTATCTTCTTGGGATTAAATCGATGGATCGGAACCATCGCCTTTCTTCAGGATCGGGTGGATAAGAACGCTCTTCCATGAATCTGAGACTACGCCGACTGAGTAAGAGTACCAAAACAAACGCGTTAGCACCGGTGTCAATCGGCTTTCTCTTTCACCGTATTGATCAATATGTCATTTCCTGCGCGTAATGGCGGAAGCGAAGGTTGGCTAAAGTTGATAAAGTCCACGTTAAGCGTGGACTTTTGTAACATCAGTGTTGGTGGTAGACGGCATTCAGATGAGAGTTTCCGTGTACACCACGTTTGCCTTGTCTACAGCGCGGTACTGTGCCCTCCTCAGAAATCGAAGGGCGGCATGAGTTTGAGGATTCAGGGAGAGATTCTCCAAAACCAGAGATGGTGGTACCCTCCTGGGGTAGTTTGCCTCTATATATGATAAGTGCCGTTATCATATACGAGGAAGAGGTGAGGGTTGGGCGCTGGAGGAGGCCGGCATTACCTAATGCGAAACGCAGTGGTATAAAGCCACTACTTAACGCCGGCTTTAAATGCATGCCGGGAGTGATAATGATCCGGTCGGTTAAAACCGTTAAAAGCACGCACCTTGTTGCTACCAGATAAAAGACTGCCAAGCACTTTTTTCAGGCGACCAAAGAAACGCTCTTTCACCAATAGCAAAAATTAACAAGATAATATTAATAGCATTAATGTCATTAAAGTTACAATTAAGATATTTAGTAAATATCAGGGTAATCAGGTAGGATCTAATGTAAACACTTCGTTCTCCTCTTTCCGCCCGAAGTAGAGACGTAGCGTCTGGGGTGGCGGACCGTTACAACTATTTACCAAACGATTTTTACTTATACTTGTTATCTCGTGTTTTCAGCAGTTCTTTGTATATTTACAAGTATTTCAATTATGTTGACTAAGAGGAAACATTTTTTAACGAATAAAATTTTTGTCACGTATAATTTACAACTAATACAAATATTTCTAAAATAATTATTTTTTTATTTAGAACTCTACAGACATATGGTCCGTACCGTTCTTTTTCTATACTAAATTCTTTTTTTATATTTTTTTTACATCTTATATATTACTTATATTAGATATTTTCAAAAATATATATCTTATAGGTAGTAAGTGGTATGAGCGAAGAAAAATTCTTACTCCTGCATTCCATTTCAACATCCTCCGTCACTTCAGTGAAATTTTTGTCGAAAACACAGATAAGTTGGTTGAAAGTCTTGACGCTGAAGTAGGCAAACCAGAAACAAATATTTATCCGTTTATCACAACCATGACTTTAAACTCAATATGTGGTAAGTTGTATCTAATTTTTCGTCTTATTTAGAAGTATCAGTCTCACGCTGCAATCCGCGCATAGTAGGGTAGGCAGAGGGAACCTAGTGTTAAGACATTCCGTTTCCTATTTTCTGGCACAATTTGCAAATCGTAGTGTGTTGAGTGGCGAGACTCAATGCCGGGCTTTTGTTTTGGCATCAGAGCGAATAAATGAAAATAATTATAAATAATAATTAATTCCCCCGTGTGGGGATCGAACCCACAACCGTCGTGTCACAGTCACAAACTGCGCCAAGACGGCCTCATTATCAAATATTCGATTCTCACTCGAGAAAATGAATTATTTATTGAAATTTATATTATCATTTCTACGCTCTGGTGTCGAGGCAAAGCGCAGCGTTGATTTCTGCCACTCAATACGCAATGCCAGAATTCTGTGGAAAGTAGGAAACGGAATGTCTTAACACTAGTTTCCAACAGCATGGCGTGAAGCTAATTTAATTAGATTTTTTTTTATTTAGAAGTATATTGCACCTTTTTCCTGATTTTTTTTAAATAATTCTTTTTTATATTAATTCCCCCAACTATTTACTTACAGAGACAGCCATGGGAACGTCGCTAGACGCCGAGACTTCAGGGATAGGACAGCGTTACAAATATGCGATACATACACTAGGAACATATCTACTTTATAGAGGAATACGAGTTTGGTTACATTTTAAATTTCTTTTTGATTTAAGTTCAGTTGGTCGCAAACAGAAGGAATTATTAAATTTACTGACCACATTCCGCAATCGTGTAATTAAGCAACGTAGAGAAAATGGCAACTACAAAAATTTATATTCTGAAATAGTAAATGATTCCGAACAAGAATTTTACAGCGGTAAGAAGCGCTTGGCAATGTTAGACTTATTGTTAGATATTGAAGAACAGGGCAAAATAGATATGGAAGGTATTAATGAAGAAGTTGATACTTTTATGTTTGAGGTAAGTTGCATTGTTTTTTGTAACAAAATTATACAAATATATTTAAAAATGTAAAATAATTACATCATATATTTAAATATGATACATTTTTTTAAGAGCAAAATAAACCTCTACTCTATACTTTTGACATGTCTTTTATATAAAGAGGCCAGTCGTGACGCAGGGGCGCAAAGTGTGACTGTAGAATCGACTGGTTGTGGGTGCGATCCCCACTTGGAGAGATGAAATATTTATTTAAATTTATATTTCAATTTCTTCGCTGTAGTTTGTAGGTAAAGCGCGGTGTTGAGTTCCGCCACTCAACACGCAATGCCTCCAGAATTCGGTGGAAAATGGGAACCAGAGTGGCTTAACACTAGGTTGCTACCCCACTGTGTGCGTTGATTTTATATAAAAAAAGTATTATAAAATATGCAAGTACACAATAGTATAATTATATTTATTTTCTTAAGATGATTTAATTATTTAATTTTTTTTAATTTGATTAAATAAATGGTTATTTATTTAATCAAATTCATTCACTTCTTTAGTATATTTTTTTTGCCCAAGTCCATAGATGTATATAAGTATATTCGTTTTATATTGTTTTAGGGACATGATACAACATCAACAGCACTTATTTTCGCTTTGATGTTGCTAGCTAATAATCAAGAAGAACAGGTAAGGACTGCCTCAAAATTAATTTAATACCATAATATATATAAACTAAATTAATATTTACATATTTTATACTGTTTTAGAATAAAGCATTTGAAGAATGTTACCAAATTTTCGGTACTTCCAAACGAACGGCTACCACGAACGATTTAGCAGACATGAAGTACTTGGAAAGTTGCATAAAAGAATCACTAAGGCTTTATCCACCTGTATATTTTATATCAAGAAAATGTAGAGAGGCAATTAACTTAAGTTAGTACTAAGTATAAGAAAAAAATCTATTATCTAAAATTAAAATTATAAAATAATTAAATATTTCTTGTTCTAGCTATTTCAGCTGGCTAAAATATAAACTTGTTATGTTGAACATGTAGCGGTACGTCGCGAATTGTCGAATTAATGTAGAATGGCAGCGTATGAGAAAAAAATTGCATCCAAATTATTTATATCTTTGACGAGTAGAATATATTAGTAATTTGTGATGACATTTCATTAGGGACTGAGATGTGATCGTTAACTAAGTGTCTCTCTCATAAATCAAAAGTCTTGATAGTATTAGAAATGAAAATATTCGATGAATAAAGGAAGCGTTATAGCTGGAAATCGCTTACATAAAATTGAGACACTTACAAAATCTGATATTTCACTAAAATGTATTAGCATGCATAATTACACATATCACATATAGACTTTTTTGTGGAAAAGCCTACATATTTTGAGGTCGTCAACGCTATTATATTTTATTTTGTTTAAGAAAACTATAAATGTCCGGCTGGAGTTGACTGTACTGTTTTAATTTTTGACTTACATCGTCGGGAAGATCAATTTGTGGAACCACTGCGATTTCGCCCAGAGAGATTCATGGAAGCGCCTACTTGGCATCCTTTTGCATACATACCATTTAGTGCTGGCTCGAGGAATTGTATAGGTAATATCTGTGTCTGGTAATAGACTAGTAATAGCAGCAAAAAGAATATGAAGTTACTTTATTTAAAAAAATATATATTTCTTCTTTTAGCAGAGTAAGATTAAATTATAATTTGTATCGTGTCCTTGTTTCTACCTAAAATCTGTTGCTTAATAGATATTAGTGGAAACTGAAAAGGAACAGACTGACTTAATAATTATTTTGGGCTTGTTCTCCCGTTTGATATTTATTTCGTTTATTTATTGCAAATAAATAAATCCAATATTTTATTGTTTCATATATTAAGATTATTATAAAAATATACTAGATAAATCATTCAATTATTAACAAAATTAATCCCTGTGTGGCGTAGTGTTACGGTATCTGACAGTAAACATAATGGTTGTGGGTTCAATCCAATCCCAATTCCTAGAAGGAATTAATTATTTACATTTCCTCGTTCTGATATGACAACGGGCGGTATTGAGTTTCACCACTTAGCAAATAATGTCTCGGATTCCTGCGAAAAGCGGAGCGTTAGATCTAAGCCTGTTATATGTGAAAATATGCTATGATTATGTATGTTTATGCTATAATATTGATTTTATATCTATTTCTTGATATTGGTTTCAGGTCAGAGATTTGCAATGATAGAAATGAAGTTGGTATTATCGGCAGTACTCCGTAAATTTCGATTGCTGCCTGTCACGAAACCTCAAGATATTAAGTTTGTTGTCGATATGATTTTGCGAACTAATGATCCTATTTACGTCAAATTTGAAGCACGATAAAATGGAAAAAACATTTTGGAACTACAAATACAAGTCAAATACAATACAAATCTTTATAAAAATATGAAAAACAATAAAATAAAATTGGTGTATTAAAATAAATTCCATAATTCTAAAATCATTGTTTCTATTATATAAAAACATTTTCGTCGTCGCGGTAAAGTTTTATAAATTGTACGATAAAACGATGATCGGGCGAAACTTTTAAGTAAATCGGTTCAGTACTTTCGGAGAAAAATGTGGACATACATTTCTACAAACAGACAGACTGACACACAAGAAATTAAAAAAAAACTTTTTGCTTTCTATTATTCTTTTTAAGTGTCCCTCTATCCATTTCAGTCAATATATATATTTTTTTTTTTCATTTATTTATGTACCACACAAGAAAGAAAGTACAGAAAAACATATAACAACGGAAATAATGTGTACAACGGATAACTTATCTCTAATAGAGATCTCTACCAGAAACCCTTGAATGTAGGAGACGTAAAGAGAAATGATTCGGGTGCGGTATTTAAATATTACGGTAATAATAATAAACCTACATATAAATATACTTAAAATTAGTCAATATAACTATATTTATATAAATATATAAATACTACATAAACATGAGGCCGGTCGTGGCGCAGCGGCACGAGGTGTGACTGCAAAACCGACTGGTTGTGGGATCGATCCCCACTCGAGGAGATGAAATATTTACTTAAATTTATATTTCCATTTCTTCGCTCTGGTGTCGAGGTTAAGCGCGGCGTTGAGTTCTGCCACTCAACACGCAATGCCTCCAGAATCCGGCAGAAAGTGGGGAATGGAGTGTCTTAACACTAGGTTCCCTCTGTCTACCCTACTGTGTGCAGGATACAGCGTGAAGCTAATTTTATTAATCTATATTAATATAATAAAGCGGAAGAGTTTGTTTGTTTGCTTAAACGCTAAGATCTCTGGATCTACTGGTCGGATTTACTTTGTTTTTGTTTTGTATGAAAGCTGGATTCTTCAGAAGTGCTATAGGCTATATAACATTACATTACACATATATTCTAAATATATTAAAATACTTTCTAATTTGACATGCAATTTATTCTGCCATGTTAATAACAACCGACCGTTGCTAAGCAATGGTTGGAAAGTTTGTTGTTTTAAGAAAACGTCACCCAAAATGAACTTGCAAATGTTAAGCAAGATATTCATCCTTATGATCATAAATATAATAGTTACTTTTAGCATTTTATCTAGATTGAAATTATAGTTTACTGTATAACATTCTAATAAATAATTAAGGAGATGTCACTGATTCGAAATGACCTAGCCTACGAGCGGCATAGTATGACCGACGCGAATGGGCAGAAATTTTCATACATTTACGAAATATTATTAATTTTTATTATTTGCTGTTTATAATTAATTTAAACTACACTTTGGTTCTCTTCTTCTTTTATTGGCGTGGTGTAAAGTTTGGTCCTACGCGACATTGCCGGTACTTTTTATTTAATGTTTATCTATACTATTGAAAATACATTTATTTATATTGAAACACATTTATATTGAAAACTTACGATCGAAAGTTATTTCATCATCAAGGAAATTTTAATAAAGATAATTTTCGGCTTTTATCTATACTAATATAATAAAGTGGAAGAGTTTGTTTGTTTAAACGCTAAAATCTCTGGATTTATTTATTTTTGGTTTTGTTTGAAAGCTACGTTTTTCAGAAGTGTATGTACGTAGTGTATGTAATATTATGGTGCACGTATTAGTTAGCCTTATATAACAAAATAACTATAATTATGAACGCCATCGAATTGCTTGAAGCGCGTGCGCTGCAAATATAGTAAAATATATGTCAGTACATTGTATGGAAGAAATGTTCTATTTTATTAGTTCTAAAAAAAAGACCGTGATACGGTATATTTATCTCTTACTAATAAGTCACAATAAGATATTTTGTGATAAAAAAATAATTGAAAATTGCAAGGTGATATATCAACGTTTTTTATTTGATAAAGATATTGAAACTTACGAGCGAAAATTATTCCATCATCAAGGATTTTTTATGAAGAAATGCTCTGTCTTTTATAGCATGTAATTTGAACGTATACTTTTTGAGAAAATATAAGTTTTAAATAATTCAACGCTCCGTTTACGGCCGCAAGTATAGACATGAGTCCAGCGGGGGACGCCCTTGCCACCGATTTCGTCCTCGCAAGCAGCCATGTTAGTGCTTGCAGTTTTTCAAAATTATTGAATGTATAAATTATATTAATTATATAATTTATATTGATTATCTTATGGAAAATGCAGGATAA
>JAATLQ010034310.1:0-11054 GCA_013421005.1 Heliconius erato x Heliconius himera
CCTAAAGGGACTATGCCACACTTAGGAAACCCTAAAGGGACTATGCAACACTTAGGAAACCTAAAGGGACTATGCCACACTTAGGAACCCAGACTCATAGCTCAACACAACTTGGCCTTAAAGAGCATTTCACTCACTTAAGCGTTCCAAGTTGTTAAAGTCGTCTCCCTCTTAAAGAGTATTTTCTCACTTAAGAGTACCAAGATCAACTTTGAGCCCACATGTCAACATTATAAAAAAAATTGTAAAGTATGGCTAACTTACTCTCAAAGCATTATGCACAGACCTGTATTTTCGCTCGGTCTAACCTGACACTTGCTTATTATTCATCCTTGATTCGATCCATTTTTCGAGTCCTTATGACACCACAATAAAATTACTAAAACAATAAAATTATTAGTAAAGTAGTCCTTCTATTTTTCGATAATAATTTCAAACAGCAAAGATTTTGTAATAAGAAATAGCTTTTAATTTTTAGAATACCAAACTTTCAATCCAAAATACCAATGGGGCGAAGATACACATAAAGATATGAAAACTTCATGCGTATCCCACTTCTGATGTTAAAAATCGGAAGCGGGTAACTTTTTTAAAGAAACACGTTAAAAACACACATTGTCTATATGATTCTAAACTATTTTGAAAGAGATACTATGTAATTGCAATAAGTGATATGTATCACCTACTAACAATACTTCACACTAGTTTCCTTCCAACAGGGGCCGTCACTTACAAGCGAGTGCCCCCGATTGACACAATTCCACTGCTTTTATAGTTATTTTCCACCTAAATCTACCCTCTTTTACACGAGTAAGCTAACATTAGTATATTAATTTTATATATTATATATTTGATGTATTAAATATACATCAAATATATAATAAATAAATAATTTCTAAATATTTTTTTTTCAGCATTATCTGTACCACTGTAGACGGACCCTCGGCGGGCGGCTGAGCTCAGCTGTCACTTCCAGATGGACGATCAGAGACTACACTCCGTCAAATGGTACAGAGATATGGACGAGATATTCAGATACAGACCCTCACAGAAGGTGGCTTTGATTGATTGAATTTATTGGTGGCAATTTCACTGTAACATTTAACTAATCCGACTTTTAATATGTTAAGATTGATGACATTCATAGACGATTATGTGTTAAAGCTACGTTGGTGTAGATATATCTAGTTAATATATGACGGAGAAAATTCGATAAAAAGAAAAATAAATATAAATAAAAATAATTAATATCTATATAAAAATATGAAGTATTTATTATTTATTTACATTTTATAAATATGTTAATTAGTTTTCTTACATAATCTAAAATATATATAGTATATATATAACTGAAACATATATGGGTATACATCTAATTTAAAAATTTGCAGCTAAATAAAACAGCTAGCTCAGCGCCATTCATTATCCGAAAATATCGTTAGTTGAATAACGTCCCAAAAGTAAATATTTTTACATTAAGTGATAAATTATCTACAATCATTGGTTTGCGTTCTTGTAAATAGCAGATGTTCACAATGGTCATGAATATAATAGATTTTTTCCGTATTGTTTTTGTGAATTGAGTGATTCCGTGAAACTCTACCAAGAAACGAAATGTGATTTCATTGTAGAATGTATTTAAATCAATACTTTTCATACTATAATGACTAAAAGTACTAGTAACACACATAACATTAGAAGCATTTGTTTTATACGTAAGCAGTCAGTTTATATAATGAAAAGATTTCTTTGAAAAACGCCAGCGTTCTTTTAAAACTGCTTATTAAATCTTGCAACTTAAATCTGATATTTACATACATACAGGTTTTTATCTAACTTCTTCTAAACATGTAAATGTGAAGTCTGTCTAGGATTTCAAAGTAATTGTGTTTATTCAAATCTATATAGCTACAGTAGAAACTCGATTAACCGGAATAATTGTTGTTGGTAGGCATTCGGATAATCGAAAATCCGGATAATCTAAAGTATGGAAAATCGGGTATTTAGAATATGTAAGTATGCACATACGTAGTGATATAAATTTAATTAAAACAACTAATACATTAAGTGAAAATCAATGTTTATTAAGATATCTTAAGATGTACGACGATGGGACGCGGCGCGGGCGGGGTGATGCCAGATTTGACACATTCATGCTTGCATTGATACGACTTGTAGGTACATTTAATACAGTTGGTCTGTAGTCCGGATAATCGCGAATCCGTATAACTGAGGGCCGGATAGTAGAGTTTCTACTGTATTTACATCATATCAAAATTAACAAATAATTTTCTCGAACTAGGTTCCCTCTGCCTATCTTGCTATTGATATCTTACTATAGTTTATAGCAAATGTTGTACTAAACAATGAATATCTCCACAGGTTCCAATCCACCTGTTCAATGTAACCGGTATAATGGTACAAGGCGGCGAGTGCCAAGAGGGCTCGTGTACGGTGCGCGTGATGCCTCCGCCCGTCGCTGCGAGCGCCGCGTACACCTGCGAGGTGTCCACAGAGGGGCCCAAGTTCCAGATAGCGAGACAAACGAAACATATGACTGTAATTGGTGAGTCAACTTTACAGGCTTTTACTAATATATTATAATTAAACGTAAAATTAATAAATATTATTTCTTTTCCCGTAGGAATTTCTAGAAATCTTTTCTTAATGCTTTTCTTGCACTACCTAACCTACCAATATGCCAAATATTAACTTCAGTTCAGTATGGTTTCGTCTGTCTATTCATATCATTGCAAAAACATTGGTATTGAAACAAACACACACACATTGGTATTGAAACAAACACACAACAAACAAACATTCGTACGTAAGCGAACTTTAAATTTATAATAATAGAACGTTGAATTTCGCCTTTATCAGTTACTTCAGGAATATGTAAATGATAACATTGTAGAATATTGTGAATTTTAGAAAAGTTTATACAGTAACTAGAATTTTGGGAAATATACTACGCGAGTACGCACAGAGTTTGAAACAGTTTGTTGTTTAGTACTAGACTGATATTGTACAGAATAAATAATTTTCAACATTTCGTTTAACTTTTCAGGAATGAGGAAGCATATTCAAACAGAGAAGATAAATTATAATATATTAATTAAACTTTACTCCGCCACGCATTACAGTCTCTTTCATAATTCTCCTTAAATTAAAAGATGTAGAAAAATAAAAATAGTATGGTACATATAAATGCTATGTGATATCTATCGCTAGATCCGCTTAAAAATCCAAATCATTATTAAATACCAAATTTCGACGAAATGTACATGTACGGAACATGATAATGGTAATTAAATACATATTTATATTATTAACAACATTTGCAAGTGTTTTTTGTAATTCCAGCGATTTGTTAGCAGCAATTTATTACAGCGGTCAGTAAAAGTGCCATCAAGACGATAATGTGATATATAATGTGATGTATATGTGTTGATGCCATTTTTACTGACCGCTGTTACCTGGGAGTTTCCCTATATAAATATAACTCTACTCTCTAAAAGACTGACTGAAGGCCACATGTTGCAAAACGCAGCTTACCTGAGAATTCTTTAATATTGTATTTAATTATTATTTTTTTTAAGCCATGATTCATATTTCATGTCAAAAAACTACTATTCCTAAGCCATTATATTCATATCTTTTAAGGTTTAGCTGGGCTGGTAGAGTTCCATATCAGCTGCTGTAGATCTTCATTTTTATTATGTGGACAGAAAATACTTGTTATGTTGATCAACTTTTACTAAGACACTATATTTATATCTCTTAGAGATTGGCTCCTAGGGATGGTCTGCTAGGGTTCCACGTCAGGTACTCCAGACTTTCATTTTTATTATGTGGGTGGAAATAGTTTGTCATGTTGGCCAATTTTCCCCAAGGCAGTATATTTATATCTCTTATAGTGTAGACAGGCTGTTAAGGTTCCACATCATGTATCCAGATTTTTAAAATAAGCTGTAGCCAATATATTGCCTAGACTTAATAGCTATACAACAAAAACAAGGGTTTCATTAAAATCTGTCCAGTAGTTCCGGAGATCAGCACGTACAAGCAGACAAAATGACAATTTTTTTGTGAGTTCAATTACTGTTCCTAAAACTCCTTCAATTATTATTTTGTATAAATACTAGAGAGCGCGCGCGGCTTCGCCCGCTTATTAGGAGTGAATTCTAAAAGAACCACGAAACATGTGTTCAATAAAATATTTTTAACAGTCTGAATTTAAATTTTTCTAAAAATCAGTGGCAATTTAAAGATTTTTCCATATAAACTTTCAACCCCTTATTTGAACCCTTAGGAGGTGAATTCTTAAAAATCATGAAACACATGTTCAATGAAATATTTTTAAGTGTTTGAATTTCAATTTTTTTAAAAATCGGTACCGATTAAATTTTTTTTCCATACAAATTTTCAACCCCTATTTCGTCCCTTTAGGGTTAAAATTTTTCAAATTCCCTTCTTAGTGGATGTCCAGAATATGAAAATAAACACCTGCCCAAATTTCAGATTTCTACCATCAGCGGTTACGGCTCTGCGTGCGTCTTACCTCAGTCAGTCAGCACAAGTCCTTTTTTATATATAGATACTTAATATTCGATGTAAGACGCACCATTTTTAATGTTTTATTGTATGTATAGATAAACAATCGACTTCAAGCACATAAAAAATACGTATATGTTCGGGAACTCAATATTTAACTGCAAACTAGTTCAGCGAAAACCACTTACCCAAGCCAACAACAACTTTATTTAGCTTTACTTAATGCTTCTATTTTAATTAATGCATATTAGTTATAAGTTGTGTAAAGCTTTTGATTTCAACTAGAACTACAGCGGTGAATATAACAGGAGTTCCTTTATATAATTAATCGGCAATTTCCTAACAGTTGAGGTAACGTACCGTACTTCAGCTAATTTGAACAACGGAACTTTATTGGAAATTTAAGGTCTTTTGTTTTTTGTAAGCCTTTCTTGTCTACAGACAAGAAAGGCTTACGAAAAACAAAAGACCAAAAAAATAAGAGGTGACAAGAAAAAACAATTTATAACGGAACTTCCTTGTTAATTTCATAAAACTAATAAGATAAGTAAAGTAAATCAGCTTCACGCTGTATCCCGCACACAGCAGGGTAGGCAGAGGGAATCTAGTGTTAAGACACTCCGTTTCCAACTTTCCGTCAAATTCTGGAGGCATTGCGTGCTGTGTTGCCAGCGCCGCGCTTTGGCACGACATTAGAACGAAGAAATGAAAATATAAATGTAAATAATTATTTCACTTCCTCGAGTGGGATAGAACCCACAACCAGTCGATTTTTAGTCACCGTTTGCCCCTGCGCCACTACTGGTCTCAAGTTTTGATTGCAGTAAGGCTTTCAAGGTGAATATAAATAAATGAGACCAGTCGTAGCGTAGGAATAGAAATAAACATTTTCATATTTTTTTTTTAATCTGATATCGAGGCAAAACGCGGCGGTAATTTCCACCACTCAACACGCCTCCTTCCAATGCGTCCAGAATTCGAGGGAAGTGGAGAGCATGCCACCTTCTTTCTGAGAGCAGAGACTTAACCGAACCTACATGCGTTATACTGAATGAGTGAAACTAAAAAGAAAACTGTGGAAAAGTTAATATTGAAACTATTTAAGTATAAGACAATCTTTTAAATATTTCGTGGGATTTTCTTTGAATTCTGTAATGAGATGTGTAATAGCTTTTACCTTGCGTTCTAAGGAGAAGTCTTGCATACTCATATACTACGTTACGTGACAGCATCAGGTGCTGCCGATGGAGCACGTCGGCAACGGAAGTATAAATATGGGATCGTGTTTTCGTGATTGATGTATATATAAGACTTATATAAGACTTTGTATAGATACAACCATATGCCAAAGTTTAGTCTTGGTTAGTTAATTATTGTAATAATTTGTAAACTGTTATAATTTGTAAACTGTAATTTGATTTATGCAGACAAAGACGCGCCGCGAAATTCAGTATAATGTTTCTATAAAAAAAAATATTAATATTTCAATTAAGCTAAATAAACATTTTTTTTTACATTTCCGATTTTTCAATAATTTGCGGCATACCCGAAGGCAGTCTAACTCGTTATCAAATCAACACTCGTTAGTAAATTTCCTTGTATTGATATTCGTACTGGAGTCCGTCTTCCTTGCAGCTATGCCGGACAAGGACCCTACAATACTTGTTGCTCCTAAACTAGTGAGTCCCGGCGAGCAAGTACTACTCATCTGCTCCTCTGACTACTCCCTGCCGCTGTCTGATATTAATTGGTACATAGACGATGAGATTCCAAAGGTGCGTATATCGTAATATTATTTTTCCCGACGGACCGAGGACGTTACGTTTATGTTTTTTTGTTAGATAAGTTTTTTTAAAATAAACAAAATTATTGTAAAAGGTAAGGCCAGTCGTGGCGCAGGGGCACAAAGTGTAAAACCGACTGGTTATGGGATCAATGCCAACTCGAGGAGATGAAATATTTACTTAAATTTATATTTCCATTTCTTCCCTCTGGTGTCGAGGCAAGGCCTGCGTTGAGTTCTGCTACTCAACATGCAATCCCTCCAGAATTCGGCAGATAGTGGAGAACGGAGTTCTTAACACTGGGTTTCCTCTGCCTACCCTGCTATGTGCGAGATATAGCGCGAAGCTGACGTATTTTACTACTAAGCAGTTTGAAAGTAAATCAAGTTTTAGTTGATTTGTTGAAAATGTAAAAAATTTTACGCGAAAACTTTTATAGAGGTAGTCTACAAAGTTGAGAGATAAAACTATAGGAAGAAAGGATATTAAAATGCTATAAACTTCTCGTTTATAATTTGATTTAGATGAACTTTCAAACAATATTTTCCTGACGACGATGTTATGTTGTTTGTTGATAATGACTTATTTATTTTTATAAATAACTATTACATAAGTGTTATAATATAATGATAAATTAAATAAGTAAATAACTTTAAAGAATAATTTTTAAAAAGAACGAATTTTATTTACACAACTTTAAACTTGATATATTTAAATGAATTTGATGGTAGCGGAACGCCAAGCTAAGAAGCGCGGATTTGAGTACTGCTGCGTTCAAATTTTATACGTTTCTTAATGTTTTCCCTTGTGATAAATATATATTTTCCCGTTTTTTTAAAGAATGTGAATATAAGATACGTAAAAAATATGATTTCAGGCATTTTTATATAGATTTATTTCAAACGAACGAACGAACCGAAGAATCAAGGTATTCATTTGATATTTCTTTGTCGATCAAGTCGTCAAGCAAGCAAAATTGAATTATTAATGGAGATTACTTTCATAAATCGTAACAGTTAAGTTTAAGTCGTAATTCATTCAACACAGAGATAAAGAACGATTTGATCTTCAATAAAATATCAATTACATACATAGAATAAATCAATAATCATGTAATTTAAGCGGGCGATGCCGCGAACGGGCTGCTAGTTATAAGTATAATTATAGTGCCGATATGTATCGATTGCTATAATATTCGAAGGCAAATAATGTGTTGGGCTCATTCAAATAACGATAACTTTTTTTATAATGAACCGATTTTAATGAAACAAAACAACAATTTTAAATTTTCATTTTGAGTTCAAATAAATCAATTGGTGAAAGTTTTTAAGTAAATCGATTCAGTACTTTCGGAGATTAACGTGATCATACAGACATACAGACAGACAGACAGACAGACAGACAGACAGACAAGAATTTAAAAAAAACATTTTTGCTTTCTATTATTCTTTTTAAGTGTCTCTCTATCCATTTAATTTAAAATTACTAAATGTACAGACAAAATATTTTTACTGTCTTATTTATATATAGAGAATAGAGATTAAATACCACCATAATATATATTGTTTATCTTTATCTATACGTCTCACACATGCCTTCTATTTATAGGAGCATTGCACGTATTATATTATTTATACGAGTATGTAATATACTCGACCCGCATACAGTAGTTCTATTTTATTTTGCTTGCGGCTACCGAGTTCATTGTTGAGACTTAGCAATCGTGCCACTTTAAATCACGACCAGAGAGAAGAAACGACCTTTAAAATGCTTTATATTTTTCACAAAGTGCTCTTCTAGTATACTAAATAGAATATTAAAGTATCAGATATTTATATCTATTTTATAACTACTTATGACCTAAATTGAATTATGTATGCCATCAACAACATCCTGTAAAAAAACCCAAGTCTCGCAGCTCAGTCTTTCTACCGTAAAAAGTTGTGAGATCCATGTAATACCAAGTCGGTTAATCTATTTAGTCTCTACTTAAAGGACCTTCTGTCTTAAGTTATTACATAAGTTATTATCATGCCAATATTAAAAATATTTTACGTTTTAAACAAATAGATCGACTTGGACATTGCATGAAAACATAACCTATCGAAAGACATAATAGACTTCATATTCGGAAGGACTCTGGTGAGGAATTCGGTTGCTGGCCCGTCGTGCTGTGTAGTGTGATACATACTAATAATCAAATCATGCGATGTCCAAGTCGATCTATTTGTTTAAAGCGTAAAATATTTTTAAAATTGAAGGACGTTGCAATATATCTTGATCGAGCGCCTTTGTTGACATTAATTGAAAGTAAAAACTTAAATATTGCCTATTAAGACATTTTTTTTTTAATATTCCTATGTTGATGGAGATGAATAAAAAGTCTCCTCACGGTTTACACTGAGTATATTCAACACCACTTTAAAGTACATATAGTTTGAACACAAATAGTAAACTACGACACAGTTCATACAAAAGTCAACCACAAACATATATATAAAACAGAACACGATAAATACTGATTTGAAAGAAAATAATAAAGAAAACAATGGAATGTATGGAAAGCGCATCGAGTGGCAAGCATCGACTGTTACAATTATAATCTGCCATCGACAAGGAGGTAGATGTGAAAACGACAACTCCTTAGTGGTTCGGTCGACGGCAGCGAGTGCTTTCATATTTTTTTTAGCTTCACGCTGTATCCCGCACATAGAAGAACGTTCTTTGGCTTGTTGTAGAGCTAACGTATAAATCGTAATAATAGTGAATCTATGACATAATAGTGATCAATAATTTATACCATTTTTTCTATTAAGTAAAAATTCTTCTCCAACAGAAAAAAGCGTAAAATGTTATAAATATTTGTAGCGCCAAATATTAAATTTCATCATCATTTCGTTTTTCTCAAATTTTACGAGCGTATTTTCTAGTATGCTATCTTATATGCACACACGACATAAAATTCTATATAATTACTTAGAATATTCCTTTAAGCTTCCAAAGTAAACTTAAAACTTTATTAATATTCTATTAATATAACTCATATTTAAGTCTCATAGAAAGATAAATTTAAGCCTCACAGAAAGATAATCGGCCAGGGCGCGATCCTAGAAATACGAAATCGGCTTCTGTATTCGACGAAATGTAGACAATAATAGTATTACTTCATATCGTCATATTATATTAAGATACAATTTCTTGTTGGCTTTTGTTTTATTAAAGCTCACTTGTTGTAAACAATCATCAAATGTTAAGCATATAAATATGCTTGATTATTTTTTAATTAATGTACATTTTATTGTAATATCTGGTTGTTGGTTTGATTCCCAGTTAGGAGAATGATCTTATAAGTAGGTTAAATAAAAAATATTTTTTGTTTTCATCATAATAATATTTTCAATTAGTAGCACGTTAAGTTTAACCACTAAAGCAACGTCAGGAATGATTGGGCGGAAGTGCTCCCTCTGTCAACCCTGCTTTGCAAAAATTCATATTCATATGAAATTTTGAATGCAAAATATATATAAATAATCCATAACATGTTTATAAAAAGAAAATTATTTGGTTTAGAATACAGACCATTATTAGAACAAACAAAACACTGTCCAATAGCGTCACAGGCTAACGCTTCATACTCCGGGGAAATTAGATGTTTAATAGTAACATTTCTGAATAAATTTAATATTTATGAGATATGTTTTATTTATAATGTATTCAACTTTGCTATTGTACAGTTTGCTTCCTTATTTTGAATCAAAATATTTTAAAATACTTATATTATTTAATCGGTGTCTTTCATACTCCGTTCACTTTCTGCCCAATTTTCGAGACGTTATATGTTTGCGAGTGCCACAACTCGCTTCGTTTTCCAGGACAAGAAAATGAAAATAATTCCCCCTAATGGATATTGAACCCATAAACGTCACGATTAGAATCTGATGCTGTTCCGCTGCGCCACGACGACTCTGATTAATAATTTATAAATTTATTATTATTTTGTTCCAGGTACATTCGTTGGAAACAAAAGCTTTATTGTAGTTCTGATTTGGACTTTTAGAGAAATATTAAAATCAGTGATCTTATGAGGCTTGGTTTGAATATATTTCAAGTGATATATGAATAAATGTGAAAATGGTGTAGATGAAAGAACAGTCTCAACGGAAACTAATTAATATAAAAATAATCGATATCTCAGTCATATCCGATGCTTAAAAAAATCTTAGTGTAAAAAATACCATAGAGATCGTAACTATAAAATGAATTTGCAATGAAAGGGAATTTTATTGAATGTTTAGATATACATGAATAGATCAAAGATATTGTAAAATTATTATTTTTAGTATATTTCAAAACGTTGTTTATTAAAATATTTTCAAAATTATTTAACTTAATACGAATAAACTTTTTCTGTCAAATATCAAAGGTTTGTGCTGGATTTTAATTAACTGAAGATTTCGCTGTTTCAGTATACAAAGAATGTACGAGTATGTACTGACGTACGTACATAGGTATGGCTTTAAGTACTTTAAGTTCTTAAATTATGAATTTATATGATTTTATTTATCTCAATTATTTTGACTTTGTATTTTACAAGTTATTTATACGTGTATGTAATAAATATAGGAACAAATTCTTTTGTTAAAAAAAATTGATACAGTGATTATATTATAATTTATTAGATTATTAGTTTATTAATTTATTAGATTATTGAAGAGA
>JAATLQ010034310.1:11154-22130 GCA_013421005.1 Heliconius erato x Heliconius himera
CTGCAAAACCGACTGGTTGTGGGTTCGATCCCCACTCGAGGAGATGAAATATTTACTTAAATTTATATTTCCATTTCTTCGCTCTGGTGTCGAGGTTAAGCGCGGCGTTGAGTTCTGCCACTCAACACGCAATGTCTCCAGAATTCGGCAGAAAGTGGGGAACGGAGTGTCTTAACACTAGGTTCCCTCTGCCTACCCTGCTGTGTGCGGGATATAGCGTGAAGCTAATTTAATTTAATAATTTAATAGATTATTAGAGGCCGGTCGTGGCGCAGCGGCACGAGGTGTGACTGTAAAACCGACTGGTTGTGGGTTCGATCCCCACTCGAGGAGATGAAATATTTACTTAAATTTATATTTCCATTTCTTCGCTCTGGTGTCGAGGTTAAGCGCGGCGTTGAGTTCTGCCACTCAACACGAAAGGCCTCCAGAATTCGGCAGAAAGTGGGGAACGGAGTGTCTTAACGCTAGGTTCCCTCTGCCTACCCTGCAGTGTGCGAGATACAGCGTGAAGCTAATTAAAAAAGGCCGTAGAAAATTTAAAATAATAAAAGGCAAATATTTAAAAAAATATTCAAGGATGCCACGATGACCTCGATATAGAGATTAACTCGACTCACGTTGAGAGGATAAATCAGGAGGGCGCAATGACACTAAATAACAACCGGAGGCTGGTGATTCGGAATATACGTAAATCCTTAGAGTGGAAGATTGAAGGTTTAAAGATTTGTGGTCCATTTAAACTGTTTCTTTTATTTTATTGTTATATCAGACTACTTGCTCAAGAAAACTATCGAAATTTAACTGCATTGGACACTTGTAGCTTATCCATTTCTCAAGAAAAGTTAATATAGGCGCTATATACAATATATATACATTATAGGTGCTATAATTTATAGTCTAATGAGTCTCCCTGTTGAATAATCTGTATAAATCGATTTTTCATTCATCGCCTTTAGCCCTATACATATTCAGGCGGGCTCTGTCGCCTTCGGAGACGTTCGGTAATAAATTGTTTCTAGATTCTCCCCTGAGGCATGTAAAATAACAGTTAATCTGTTAAAAGTAGATTATATTATTAATTCACAAAATATTAATATATTCTTTCAACATCGTAAGCAACATAATTGATGTAATTATAATTTGTAGCGAAAAATATTTACATAGTCCAATCCAGAGAAGTCGTGGCGTAAGTATGTGACTGTAAGTAAACACGGCAAGTTATGGGTTCGATTCCCGCTCGAGGAAATCAAATATTTGATATTTTCATTTTTTTACTCTGATTTCGAGGCAAAGGACGACGTTGGATTGCTGTACTCCCACTTCCAGAATTCGACGGAAAGTGGGGACCGGAGTGTCTTATCACTAGGCTCTCTCTGCTTACTCTGCTACATGCGGGATCCAGCGTTAACTAAACATCTGTTATAAAACTTTTTAAAAACAATACAGCCATCTTGTCATATAAAAAATAAATTATCAAGTAAAAAAATAAAGAAAACTGCGGTGACACATTTTTTACTAAGACAATAAAATTTCTTATTGTTACTCAACATCATCTACAGCGCGAATTTACGCCACCGTTGAAATGACAACAGCTACTTCCCAACGTTTATCATGTAAAGCTGATTAAGCGTTCAAGAGCGAGCGTAGAGCTGTCTCCATTGAGATGTAAACAGGTTGACTTTATAAATTTTTAAGTACAACCAGCAAAATTAAGCCGAGAAAATACTGTTCTTATATGTTAAAGGTATAAGTTTACTATTACAGAGTAAAAAGATAGTAGAGTAAAAATAAGTTAGAATAGATACAAAAGCAGAAGTTTAGTTAAAACTACTCTTTACGTACAATCAAAAATATTCCAAATACTTAATAATTACTAAATATTTAATAATTATTTAGTATTTGTTTTTTTTATTTAGTAAATAATATAATTATTAATTATGATATAAATTTTCAAAATGTATTTTTCAATAAAAGTTTAAAGGCCTTCATTATAGCGGGTGTACATGGACGCTCGTCTCATTTTTTAAGTAAATTACATGGAAGAACTTTTATAATATCATCTGACGTCAGAGGACCGCGGCATATTGCTTTGGTTATTGCTCTGCATAACATTTCATATTTTATTATTTATGAATTATGAATTCCGCATTTAAAAAGTATAAGGCATAAAAAAATAACATATGGTTTACACGATTAGTTCCGTCCCGTATATTTTTGATTTATTTAAAGGAGGCCCAGGAGACGAATATATAATACTTTAAAAATGTTAAAAAACATCTTTGATTTGTTTATTATTTGGAAAAAGTAACTTTGCTTTAATAAAAAAAACCATTTTAATTCTATCTATGTTAGACGCTTGACGCTTCATGCTATTTATATCCACTACCGGTTGTGCGTAGGGTGCATATTTATATTTCTTATAGATTAATCGGACTGCTAGTTTCATATTAGAAATTCTAAATAAATTGTGGCCCATACGTTACTCAGAACTAATAGCTATAATATAAAAATTAATAATTAAAATCCGTGAACAACAGAAGAACAGATAAAAATGACAAAAAACGTGTTTTTCAGCTTAACGCTATATCCCGCATGTAGCGGGGTAAGCAGTGGGAGCCTAATATTAAGACACTCCGCTAGATGTTTTTTTATAATATATGCCAAATGTACCGAATTGATCCTTTTTACAGTTCTACTATATTAATATATTTATGAAATAAATATACCTACAATCAATACTTATTAAACTGACAAAATTGTCTATGATTTGTCACTGAATATTTATATATTTTTACATTTCAATTATATGTTTCGTATGTATGTTATTCGAGCCTTAAATCACATCGCGTAGTTTGCTTTCATATTGCTGTTCTAGTTTTTATTACGTTTATTTCATTTAAAAATGAATACTTATAAAACAGTTTTTTTTTATTTATAACTGAAAAAGGATTTCAAGAGAAGTTGGCATTCAACTTTTAGTTCTGTATAAAAGCGTACTAGATTTCATTTTTATTCAATGACCTTTTGAATGAATGAAACACTCGAGCAAGCATTTTATAACAGTTAAAAATACAACACTTTTAGGTGGATAGTTTAACTAGTGTTTACTACATAATAGGAGAAGGTAGATAAATATTATTATAAAAAATTAAATCAGCTTCACGCTGTATACACACAGCAGGGTAGGCAGAGGAAACTTAGTGTTAAGACACTCCGTTCCCCACTTTCTGCTGAATTCTGGAGGCATTGCGTGTTGAGTGGCAGAACTTAACGCCGCGCTTTGCCTCGACACCAGAGCGAAGAAATGGAAATATAATTTTAAGTAGATATTTCATCTCCTTGAGTGGGGATCGAACCCACAACCAGTCGGTTTTACAGTCATACTTTGTGCCCTTGCGCCGTGACTGGCCTCAAATATTATTATCATAATATAATTTTAGCTAAACTGTTTCTCGCTACATTCATACTGCCGCCAAGTTATAAAATACTGGCAAGCCTATAAGTAAACGCATATTATGATATTGAAGTATTAATAGTATTAGTTAAAGTATTATTTGAAGAAATATATATATTTTTAAACTTTCAAATATTTTTTATATGAAAACTTATTGAATTTATATGGAGAATTTACTGAAATAACCAGTTTCATTTAAAATTATAAAAATTATATTTAATTTTAAAAGAAAGAATCATCATCTTACAGCTACAAAAGCAGAATTCTACGCTGTCAGCTTACGTTCATAGCTAACGAGGTTTACCCGCTTTCTACTGAAACTCAGGCTTCAAATTAGGTGTAGTTTTGCAAGATGTCCTGTAATATATTACGTAAAGTGGTTAAGGGACCTAATGTTATTGCTTATTTCTTTTATTTCTTGTTAAATAGTTTTTGTTTTCTGTTTCACTCGATTGTTAATGTATTTATATAAATAGTATCATAAATTATTATGATACTTGTATAAATATGAACGTGAACACACGTGAGTACATTCATACCTCGTCTTGACATTAGAGAAAATTTATATGAGAGAGAATTCAATAGCACGTGTTATAGCTTGCTACGACTTTTGCGGTTATTTTACTTTGAATTGAGACGCCTACGCGGCTTTAAATAAAATCGAATAAAATTCCGGTGGCATTGACTGTATTTTTTTTATATTGAAAATAAATGTATTAAACGGGAAATGTTAAATTAATTAGAAAAAAATATTGAAGAACTTCAACGGTCCGTAGAGTATTGAGATGCAGATGCAAAAAAAGCTTTAAGTTTCAGACTAGTTCTAGTACTTTGACACCACCATAGTGTAGTTGAAGTGTTTCTGTATACAAACTATAAATGTGCCTCTAAATTTTATTTAAAATTATTTATGTTATATTTAATTTATATTTGTTGCAGTCTCTCTTCATATAGATACTAAGTGTTAAAGTAGAGGAGCCGGGGCTCAGTTTGACAGCGGCTGATATGAATGATGGTATTTTATCATTTGCTGCTGCCAACTGTGGTGGAACAAGCGAAGCGTTGTGTTTTACACTATCTGAGATTTAACCGGAAAACGGATAATGGAATGTCTTAATGTTAGTTTCTCTTTCTCTCTTAAAAAAAACTAAACTTTTTTGTTTGTTAAGGCACAAGCAAACGTTACATTTCTTTAGTTATTTAAATGTATATTTATAATATGCGCACTATTAAAGTTCAACATAAGAAATACCTGTCTCCGTTATCTCCAATCCTACAATATAAAAATAGGTACCTACAAACCTAGTAAATCAAAATAGTTAAAAAACCAAAACTATCAAAATATATTATAACGTTGCGATGTACTTCCACGTTCATTCCCCACTCTTATAGAGATAAGAGTCTATCACTTTTCGCTTACTTAGAACTAAAATTCCCATTCGGAAGGAGAAATTTACCAGCGGCATTTCCTGGCTAATTACCGAGTGAGTGTGCATTGTTGGGCGCGTCTCGGTCTGATGTAGGGTTGGTGATCTTTGTAGAAGTAAATAATGTATGTCTAAGTGAATATATTTTGTGTTGATAAGCTTAAATTTAATGGTATAATTATTATTTAAATAACGTTTAAGGGAAGTGTTTAAGGGGTCTAATTTTTGCCCTAAATGCATAAATATTTTTATACAAAAAATATATATTTAAATCGTAATAATTATTTCTAGTTAGAAAGTAATTAATTATTGCATATGTCCTATTTCTAGGAGCTTAAACTTATAAAAAACGAATTATGTGAATGTTTCTCAATCATGACCCTAAAACGCTGTGAAATTAACTGCGAATTTACTTAAACTTGGTCGGAGATACTCATTGACGTAGGATGTGCACGCTTGCCTTACTTATGTAATTGAATATATCTAAAACACATTGAGACCACTCGTGGCGCAGTGGCACAAAGTGTGACTGTAAAACCGACTGGTTGTGTGTTCGATCCCCACTCGAGGAGATGAAATATTTACTTAAATGTATATTTCCATTTTTTCGCTCTGGTGTCGAGGACAAGCGCGGCGTTGAGTTCTGTCACTCAACACGCAATGCCTGCAGAATTTGGCAGAAAGTGAGGAACGGAGTGTCTTTACACTAGGTTCCTACTGCCTGCCCTGCTGTATGCGGGATACAGCGTGAAGCTGTATTATTTATTTTTAATCACATTTTGTATGTTTTATATTTTTTTTCAGATATTATTTATCCAAAAGTTTGTTAGAGAGATAAAAATGACTAAAGTAAAAAAGCACTTCCTAAAAATATCACATCACTGGACAATATTTTTCCTTATTTAATTTTCATAAATTAAATTACTTTAAATGAAATTTGTTAGGTATGTTAAGAAATAAATTTGAGGCAGTTGTAGCGCAGCGGCACAACGTCACAATAAAAAATATCATTTTCAAATCCATCTATTTTCATTGGATTTATATTAGGTTTTTTCTTTTTTTTTCAATTTATTCACATAGTACAAAGCATATTTTGAAACTTGTATATCAAAATTACGAAACCTGTAAAATATTACTATAGCAACTAATCTTATAAAACTAACAAACTCAGGTCCCTCACGTTACTTTCCCTTTAAAAGTAGGTTTCTATGCAGAAACAATACATAGAGTAAAAACTCAACGCTACTACAAAGTGTAATAGTAAGGATCGTGGCAATGACGTAGCCCTACGTCTACGCGCGTTCGTAGACGCGGGTGTAGGCAATATTTATATCACTTATAATTTCGTCGAATCAGTTTTAACTTGTATAAAAAACTTAATTAACACCAAGATGTTGTAATGTTGCTAATATTATATAAGCTTTAAGAAGTGTGGAAAAATTGTTATATTTTATTCAGTCAGCTTATCCCGCACACAACAGGGTAGGCAGAGGGAACCTAGTGTTAAGACACACCGTTCCCCACTTTCCGCCGAGTTCTATAGGCATTGTGTATTAAGTGGCGGAACTCAACGCCACATTTTGCCTCGTCACCAGATCGAAGAAATGAAAATATAAATGTAAGTAAATATTTTATCTCCTCGAGTGGGGATCGAACCCACAACCAATCGATTTTACAGTCACACTCTGTGCCACGGCGCCACGACTGGCCTCGATTAGATTTTAGATATTAGATAATTCCTGTTTCGCTTCATGTCCAAAAAATTAACAGTATTTGATCCAGTGTTTCTAAAATATTAGCATCTAGTCACTTAAGCTATACGACCACATACGTAGTGCAACACAATTTGTCTCGATGATATAAACCATCAATACCATCAATCGTTTTAACTAAGTAAATTAGCTACTGCTGCTATTATAAAACAAAATCGACTAACATCAGCCATCATCATATTGTGAACTTTTGTTCTAGCTACTATCGCGTAAAACTACAATGTATGTGTGTACTCAATTATACACATATACAGCTTCACGCTTTATTCCGTACATAGCAGGGTAGGCAGAGGGAACCTAGTGTTGAGACACTCCGTTCTCCACTTTACACGTTATACAGAAATATACACTTCACTTTTTTTTTAAATATTGTACCAATTGTTTTTATTTATTTTATTCTGAATATATATGTCACTGAAATCTATTATATCGGTATTCTATGCCCTTTAAAGATTTTATTTTATCATCTGTATTACATTATCTTGCTCGTAATAAAATAAATTTCTCAATACAACGTCGAATTCGAAAAGTTGTGAACTAATTTTAGCAATTTTGTTATTAACGTAAATATGTCTAGAATAGTGAAGTTTAAGAAAAGAACAAGAATTCTAAGTGATAGAATTAAATTTTACAAATTATGCTTTCAAGGAACAATTATAAAACTTAACTTGAATATTACTAAAATGTTAAATATTGCAATATTGTGTAAAATGTTTTAGATTTATTAATTACAAATTACTAGTAAATATACATTTTATTTAACCTTATTATAGGTAGATATTTTCACGAAGGAGGAGGAGAAGGAGAGAAAATTTAAGCACCCTTATCATTAACAAGTCCCAGAAATTAACATACCAAGTTAGTAGATGAACACTAGGAGTGAGCGAAGGTTAGTTGGCACGAAAGGTCTGCGAGTTGGTGGACTGACGTCGCAGTACAATTCAGTACGACTTGCAGGGAGCAAGAATAACTGCGATAAAGTCCAGATGTTGACTTCAAAATAATAAATCTCTTTAGACAATGGGCGCCAAAGTTACACACTTGTTGTTTTAATAACTTCAAAAAAAAATTACAACGTTTAAAAATAAATATTAAACTGTTTGTTACATATTTAGAAAACAAATCTATATTTAATAATAATAAGAAAAAAAGAAAAATATTGTGGATACGCGAAAATTGTGTCGTTTACTTATTACAAGCATAAAATCAAGGTACACCTGCAGGTTGGAAAGTGGACTCGTGCTTTACATTTTAACGACTTTTGTTCAGGATCAAGATTGTATTCTACATAAAATTACAAGACTTACCTTGCCTTTGCACTAGTATTTATTACTAGAAGACTGTTCATATTATTTAAGTATATTTTTTCGAAATGTACTAAAAATATCATCATAGAATCTCCATACCAACTTGCTACTTAATATGTTCAATATAGCGCTATTAAAGAAATAAGAACTCTACTTCCCTGTTTTTGTTGAATCAATGTCAGCCAGTGAATGTGTCATTAAACAGTAAAAAATAAAATTCATTTAGGAAATGGGCCATTTGCCGCAGTTTCCAGCTATTCAGTATTAGCAATTTGCTTTTTGGAGAATCTTTTCGAAGTAGAATTGCGTTGGAAGAGATAAAAAAACAGATTGTTATAATAAGCACTATTTTTCAGCCGACGTGTGAGTGAGTGTGGGTTTCGTTTTTAAAATAAATTTGAATATTTTAGCTCGCTTTTTAGTTGGCAAATGTTATATGGTATTATTTGAAAAAAATTGAAAATGCGTACATATATACATAAAATTTATAGTATCAAAAAAAATCAGCTTCACGCTGTATCCCGCACATAGCAGGGTAGGCTGAGGGAACATAGAGTTAGATACTCCGTTTCATACTTTCCGCCGAGTTCTGGAGGCATTCTGTGTAGAGTTGCGGAACTCAACGCCGCGCTTTGCCTCGATACCAGAGCGAAGAAACGAAAACATTAATGTAAAGAAATATTTCATTTCATTGAGCGGGGATCGAACCCACAACCAGTCGATTTTACAGTCACATTTTGTGCCCCTGCGTCTCACCTTAACCGCCTTAGCCTCTTAAATGTATAGTATCAATATAATATTTATTACTTTATTATTAAAAGCTGACGAATTATACAGCCTTTCAAGAAGTATGAGAGAAGTATAATGAAAATAAACGTGTAACAAACATGTATATTTAAAGTGAATTATTTATCTAAACTGCAATTTTCAACATTAATAGAAGCTAAATATCATATCGCTTGAGAAAATTGACAGATGTAAATAAATTTAAAAAGAATAACATATTTTTAAACACAAATATTTTCATTACTTTTTCCCACTACATCGAAGGAAAAAAAATCTAGAAAAAATAAAGAGAATCGCGTCAGTGATACAATGACTCAACATCAGTCAAGTCACAAACAAGATTATAATGTAATCAATCAAAGGGGCCCTCGTCGGTGATTACTCAAGTGACGTCACAGCACTGGCCTCATAGCGATATAGGAACACTGTACAAGTTACACTGTGCTGTATTGTTTGAATAATTAAAATATATATATTTATAAAGAGTCGTTAGGTCGTCATTCACAGCGTCTCACAGATCACTGTTGATTTGTTCATACTAAATAATATATTATATAAAATAAATAAATAAATAAATAAATAAAGTAAAAAATAATAAATTAAATAATAATAAATTATATATATTTTATATAAAAATATTAAATGAATACCTTTACAAGATGTTTTAGTTGTTATTATAGTAACCATAGCAGTTAAGTTAATTATTTATTTTATTTATCTAATAAAACCACATACCGCAAGAAGATAAAAAATTATAATAAAAAAATAATTATACACGAGTACTATTAAAATAAATATAAAGCGAAAGCGGTTTTATTAAATCAGCTACACGCTGTATCCCGCACACAGCAGAGTAGGCAGAGGGAACCTAGTGTTAAGACACTCCGTTCCCCACTTTCTGCCGAACTCTGGAGGCATTGCGTGTTACGTGGCAGAAATCAACGCCGCGCTTTGCCTCGATACCAGAGCGAAGAAATGGAAATATAAATTTAAGTAAATATATCATCTCCTCGAGTGGGGATCGAACCCACGACCAGTCTGTTTTACAGTCACGCTTTGTGCCATTACGCCACGACTGGCCTCAATGGTTATAATGTTTCGATAAGAGAACTTAATAACAAATCACTCATATCACTTCAGTTTACGTAAAATTTATTAATAACACAGCTATACAATAAAGAAAACATTACACAACAAAGTAACACAAAAAGTTGTGCTATTTTGAATGTACAATAAAAGTATTCATGTAATACACCACTCAAAACGATTACGGAAAATAAAGATAATCGAATTGTTTTCAAATGTTTTCTGAAGTCATTCCATTCTTTCCCGAAATAAGCATGTTTATATTTTTGAATCCGTCCCGAAATATCCTTTACACAGTATACACTCCGATGTAATCCTCCTTTGGGTTCAATATTTGCGTATTACTTAAGAAATTGGTATCTTCTTTTATAGTTAAAAGAGTAAACACTATTTATTAAACTTGCCATGAAGTTTTTTTTTTTTTTTATGGAAAAGGACAAGGCAAACGAGCGTTCGGGTCACCTGATGGTAAGTGATCACCGCCGCCCACGACCCCGTGCAACACCAGAGAAGCTACAGGTGCGTTGCCGGCCTTTGAAGTTGTTGAAGTAGTAAACATATTTGATTTGTGGTTCAAATTTTAAGACTAAAAATAAAAAATATATTTATAAAGAAATTTGTAAAGTACGTACGTTTGTTGTTTGTATTTGTAACGTTTGTATATAGTACATAATATGAAGACAGACAATTTTGTACTGAAGAAATGCAGCATTGAGAACAATATAATTTAGTAATTATGAAGTTTACATAGCTTATATATAGCTATACATTTTATATTAAAATTGTTAAATATAAAATTTATGATCAAATCAGGCAAATTCTATAATATGAAGGCCATATTTTAACAATTCTTGTTAACCGTAACGGTCCGGCGCTCGTAGCTAGCGTTACTGATAGTAACGGCTAGCTACGAGCGGACATTCTACGAGCGAGTTAACGACGTCTTACGAGAAACCGTTTAATAATTTGAAAATGTTGTCGGTAGTATCTATAAATGTTATATTGTCTAATCTTATCTGTGTATCCTATATATATATATATATATATATGTATATATATATATATATATATATATATATATATATATATATATATATATATATATATATATATATATATATATATATATATATATATATAT
>JAATLQ010034311.1:0-13046 GCA_013421005.1 Heliconius erato x Heliconius himera
CATTGGTTCAGTGTTAATAACTTACTATTGAATAGTAAAAAAACTAAATGTATTATTTTTAGAACACCTAACACGAAAGTTGTTAAAGCCGATGTACTCTTGAATGGTGAACCCGTAGATCCTGTCGATTCTACGGTATTTCTCGGTATCACCATAGACTCCAAATTACAGTGGGGACCCCATATTGATGGATTGGCGAATAGACTTAGCTCTGCAGCTTTCGCGGTCAAAAAAATTAGGTCATTAACTGACGTAGAAACGGCTCGACTTGTTTACTTCAGTTACTTCCATAGTATTATGTCCTATGGGATTTTACTTTGGGGTAATGCAGCGGGTATTCAACCGATATTTGTCCTGCAGAAGCGAGCTATTCGTGCAATCTATAACTTAGGCCCTAAAGACTCCTTAAGGCAAAAGTTTAAAGAAATTAGTATATTGACAGTTGCATCGCAATATATTTTTGAAAATGTATGTTAAGAAAAACATTAATAATTTTACCAAAATTGGTGATTTTCATAATATTAACACTAGAAATAAGCATAATGTTGGTGCACCTGTAACTCGGTTGCATCGAATCCGTAATTCTTTTATGGGACAATGTGTACGCTTTTACAATAGGATCCCAGAAAACGTCAGAGAATTTTCTATATCACGATTTAAAAAAATTGTGAAAAGACGTTTGTGTGTTAAAGGTTATTACCAAATTAATGATTTTGTAAATCAGTGGTTCCCAACCAGTGGTCCGCGGACCACCAGTGGTCCGCAGAAGCCTAAATATGGTCCGCGAACGATTTTATTTTATGACTGGGGATGGTGAGGCGAAGTTTTTGTTTAGTTATCACAGTTAATTTTTATTATACCTACATGCATAGTGGTCCGTGCTACCAAGAATGATATAAAAGTGGTCCTTGATCAAGAAAAGGTTGGGAATCCCTGTTGTAAATGATAACACGCCTTGGGAATGAAATGCTCGCTCCAGTCTATTTTAAAGTATCATTGTCAGAAACGCTGAAATGTGATTTTGTATAATTGATTTTAAAAAATATAAGTCCCGCTGAGTTTCTTGCGCCGGTTCTTCTCAGGTCTGAGGCATTAACTTTAGTGAACTGATGGTAAATTATTTGACGTACAAAAAATGAAGCATGTAACTTCTTATTTTGAATAAAATTATTTGAATTTGAAAAAAATTTGTCGAGGCAAAGCGCGGTGTTGAGTTCCGCCACTCAACACGCAATGTCTCCAGAACTCTGCGAAAAGTGGGGAACGGAGTGTCTTAACACCAGGTTTCCTCTGCCTACCCTGTTGTATGCGGGATTCAGCGTGAAGCTAATTTAGCTTTGTGTTGTTAAAACTAAAAAATATTCAGAAACATTTGATATTCAAGAAATCAATATAATTATAGTTAGTCAATGTTTTTATTAAATCACGATGTGACCCGTCCACATATACCATACCTATATGAACAGTCCATTTCAAGTCTCGTTGCGGCACGTCCGTAAAAATATGTGCATATTTAGTAATTTATTCTTCATTTAACTTAAAATCTCTTATCAGCGATGATTAATCATTTTTAAAAATTTATTTTCTTCGGTTTCTTGTATCAGGTTCCCACAGCCTATCCCGCTATATGCGATAGCAGGATAGGCTGTGGGAACCTGAAAATTTAATGTTAAGACACTCCGTTCTCGTTAAGACACTTCCGTTGCTTACTTTCTAGAAAATTCTTGAGGTATTGCGTGTTGAGTGGCGGAACTCAACGTCACGCTTTTTTTGCCATGCATTGCTTGGTCACCAGATTGTTTAAAATATTTAATATTTCTTTCTTCCGAATTGAACCCACAATCATCTCGTTCACAGTCGCACGTTTGTAGTCCTAAGTCACGACTCACGATGGCCTCCAGTTCTTAATTACTTATGATTCATACAAATTATTGAACACCGTGGTGCAGTGGGACAACGTATGACTGTAAGCGTGTGGGTTGTGGGTTCGATACCCACTCGGGAGATTGTGTAATTATGAATAGGTATTTAGTTATTTTCGCTCTTTTGCGTGTTAGTGTTTATTGATTTAATGAGAGAGTACTTATTTATAATACGTATAAAAAATTTTACGTAGCGGGACTAGAATCCGCGCCTCCTGGAAACCGCTCTGACCACTAAGTCATAGGTTCTCAACAAGCTACGTCGAAATTTTTATTTGCTTGTTACAACTTATTTATGTTGTTAGTATCTCTGTAGGGAGATTGGTTAGTAAATATTTTTCTCTTCTAAGTGTCGAACAACACTTTAAAAATGTTAAAAATATTGAATGAGTGTTTAGTTATTTAGTGTTTAATGACTGAACTCAACGCCGCGCTTTGTCTAAATAAGTGCGGCGTTCAGTCACTAAACACTTGACACTGAGTTATCTTAGCTGGAAAAAGAATGAAGATGCGTGTATACATATGAGTTAGCTCATATTATCGTCTCTTACTCTAAGCAATGTTTATTGAGGAGGGAGTTCAGTCCTTGTGAAATCACGATAAATATCACTATAGCGTGAGCCGTTTTGGCTCTATTGTTTTTACTAAGATTAATATATTATTTTGGTAATATGCATATTTATATTTCTTTAAATATTTTAAATGGCAATTCCTCACGAAATTTAATAAAATGTTTTTTAAAAAGATAAGTTCGTGTCAATTGAGTTGTGTTTATTTTTTAAATATGTTAACAATTGTGGTTTTAGGTGTTCTTACAAATGGACTATTGAGTATAATAATTGTAGATTTTTTGTATTTATTCCACAAACATGCAAAACTTGCTTTTTTACAAGAATTTTAGAGAATTTAATAAATAATTAATAAGACTTTAATAAACTTTTTTTACCTTCCCGCTGTAAGCCTTTTTTTGCCCGCACACAACAGGCTAGGCAGAGGTACATCATTTTCCACCGAATTCTGAAAGCATTCCGTGTTGAGTGGTGGAATTCAATCTCGACTTGCCTCGACACTATATCAAGGAAATGGAAATATTACATATTTGGTAATAATAATCGAACCCACAAATTGTCGCGTTCACAGTCACGCGTTTGTGCCCCTGCGCCACTACTGCTCTCATTTAATATATTTAATTTATTAAATTCTGTTTTTAATAAATATAACATATTTTTTTCCTTTGAGACGACCATTTCATCATTGTCTAATAAATTATTAGTTAGTAGTAACTTTATAGTCGTTACAAGGCCACTGTATAAATCTGCGTAACCTCAAGTTATAACATTAGAAAAACTCGATTAAAAAATTAATTTGAATATACGAATAGGTACAGGTAGGCAAAGCCAAACCCGGAACCACGAGACGAGCAGTGCTAATATTATCAAGTATTTATTATATTTTAGACAACGTATAAAAATTTGGACGCGAAAAATATTTACATTTTCCTGCTCTACTAAATAGGCAAAGCGCGGCGTTAAGCTCCACTATTCAACACGCAATGCTTCCGGAATTCAGCAGAAAGCGCGGTACAGGTGTGTCTTAATGGGAAAGGAGTGCCTCTCCACACTGCTATGTGCTGGATACGTTGTAAAAAAAAAGTGCCTAAAAAAAAATAATTGATTGTTTTTTTTTGCCATTCTTTGTGTTGAGTATCATATATTTAAGATTTGTTATTGGTATTTAATCAATATCGTTGTGCCAATTTATTAAGAAATTATTAAGACATAACAATCAAATGGGTTTATTTGAAACTGATTTTTATATATTTCTTTTCAATTAAAGATTAATCATCGCCGTCAAGAATTTGAATATAGAATTAGAATAATATGAACAGTGGAATTTAATTATTTTGAAATATTTTTTTTTGGTATTATTTATACAAAATAAGTCATGAGGGTGTGAATATTAATACGATGGTCGTGGGGTCGAGTCCCGCTAGGGGAAATGAATTATTTAACATTTTCATTTCCTCGCTCTGATAACAAAACAAAACGCGGCGATGATTTCCGCCATTCAACACAACATGGCATGTCTCGAAAATTTGGTAAAAAGTGGGGAACAACGTGTCTTAAATTCTTTATTCATCACGATAGCTACTTAAGTACTTATATCTAAGAGCCGTTTAATTTATTTTATTATTTATTTTAGTAAAGGATTTACCTACATTATATACATTTTTGTGCATAAATATTTTGTGTTATTTGATTTTTCTGTATGCTTTCTTAATATCTGGCTGGCACACAACGCAGTGTTGAGTTCCGTCATTCAAAACGAAATATCTTTAAAAAGGGGCAGACAATGAACGACCTTCCACCTACAAAAAAACAAATAGATTGATATGTTTAAAAAAATGTACTTCTGGCATACTTTTACAAAAGAAAGTTTTTTTTTTTATCATTAGGAGGCCACTACCAGTTTTGGGCTTCTACCAAATAAGTATGTAATATTAGGATCTAACGGTGAATTTTGATTAAGGTCAATAGATCATTCGCCACAAGATCAAGGCTGCCTGCGATATTATATACGTAAGTGAGGCGGCGCCGGCGCAGTGGCTATGCGGCCGGGGGAGCTGGTGTTGGTTTCGCGATTTATCATTTTACTATCGAAAATTACGTATTTTTAATAAAAATAATTATGAATAAAATTTTAAGAAATGTAAAATAATCTATGCTCATAACAATTTGTGTAAAAAACTTTTATTTAAAAAAAAGTATGTGTAAAGTGAAATAAATGAAGACGCGAGTGCCAATAAATTAAAAATGTAAACAAAAGCAAGACATTGGGAACAAAATGTGATATCTAAAGATATGGTCAGCTATAAATTTGCATCTTCCTTAATAATGGATATTTTTAAGAACTTTTAAGTGATGAAGTTGTTGTGTGCTCTTCTGTGTATGGTGGCAGGTGTCTCTGCGCTGTTACCACCAATCAGCTCCGGTCTAGATCACCTGGTGCGAGCTGCTTCTGCTACTTGTGAGCATTTAAGTTTATTTTTTTTTCGAGCTTTAAGCACCTCTCAGAGGCCGTCATCGCAGAGCGTCTGTCGGTTAAAGTAAAGGCTCTAGGTTCGATTCCTACTTTATTTTTATTTCTTCCTTCTAATAATAAGAGCTAGCGCTGTGTTGACTCACTCAACACACAATGTCTCGAAAATTGGATGGCGCGTGGGGTAAAGAGTGTCTTAAACCTAATTTCCGTTTGCCAACTCTGGTATGTGGGAAAAAACGTGAAGTTTCTTCAAGTATCTCTCACATACCGCATCGACAGAGGGAACCTAGTGTTAAGTCACTTCATTTTCAACATATTTAAGAGATATTGCTTGTTAAATGACGGCAAGCATTATGTAGAGTCATAGCTCTATCTTTTATTAATTTATTTCAAGAACACCACAAAGAAGTTATCGTATTTCAAGTAAAAGTTATGCCTAATTAGCAAATAATTACGTAGATATGTCCATATTATTTTATGATTATTACTATAACGAACTTGAATAAATTGGTCATTAAGTTATAATATATCATTGATCAAACGTTTTAGAATTTAGTCTATTAATATTAATTTGCGAGGAAGGCAAAGTGTTATGTTACAAATTCATATAATTTAGGTCGAGCTTTAAACTCAAAACTCTTAAACTGAAGGTCTGAATACCAAAGTGTATTTATTTTATTTCATAACCTAATTATATACTGAGTTGAGTTCTGCCACTCAACACATAATACCTCCAGAATTGGGCAAAAAATGGTGAAAGGAGTGCCTTAACACTAGGTTCGTTTGATTTTTTTTAAATTATATACAGAAATAAAAACTTAAACAAAAAGGCGATCGTAACGCGGCGGCACACCTACAATGCGATGCGAACCTACAACCACAATGCGATGGTTGTAGGTTCGATGCCCTCTCTTCATTTCTCGAAGAAATTAATTATTTTCATATTCTCGCTCTAGTAACAAAACAATTAGCGATGTTGAGTTCCGCCATTCAACGCGCAATATTTTGAAAATTGTGCAGAAAATGGGGAACGGAGCGTCTAGACATTACTTTCCCTCTGAATATATTCCTTATAAAGAACGAGGAAGTTAAAAAAAAAATAGAAACACTGTTATAATATCCGTCTACTGAAAAACTTATGAGACAGAATAAATAGCTTAATTATTTTTAGCATATTTGATACATATTATGATTGTAATTTTTGTGATTATAGATATTAAAATTGAATAGATTGTCTAAAAAGGCGTGAGTTCAAATTTCATTATCAACATTTTTATGTAGAATTTCAAAATGTTTTACATTTAATAAGTAGAACGTGGATTTTATGTTGTGGCACTAAAACAAATGTTAAATAGTCACATAAACACTTTTACAGGTATGTCGAGTGTCTTTATTTTATGTGTATTGTTTGTTTTCATTATTAGTAGGTTGTTTAAATTTGTCGATAATGTTTCTCTACAATATCACTTATTTTAAAAATAACCTAAAAGAAAAGATAAATAAAGGTATGTGTTATATACTAGAATTATAAAGATATAAAGTTTGTTTTGTTGAACACACTGATCTCTGGAACTACTGGTTGAATTGATAAATTCCTTTCGTTCAAAGTTATAGTGAAGTGAAGTAATATTCACCTGCCTTGGCTAATTTCCTTAAACGGATTTTTTTAGTTTTGCTGATCTCTCAATTCTGATAATTCTACTATAAATGAACTACAGAACCATTTAATGGATTAAAACAGATTTTTTTTATATCACGCTGTATCCGCATATAGCCGTAGAGTAGACGGAGGGAAGTCGGAAACTTCTTGTAAAGACATTACGTTCCCATTAAGACATTTTCATTTTTCCACTTTCCACCTAATTTTGGAGGACTACGTGTTGAAAGTCAACGCCGCGCTTTACCTCGTTACCAGAGTGAAGAAGATGAAAATATTCAATATATTTTATTTCCTCGAGTGGGAATCAAATCCACAATCTGTCGCCTTTAAAATCGCACACTTGTGCCCCAGCACCACGACCGGCTTCAATAGTCATTCTCATTCCTGGTCTGATCCTGAATTATGTAGAGTTCATCTTATTCACTTTTAATATTTTTGGATAAAATCTATATTTTTTAATCTTTTATGTTGAATGTTACCTTCCGCAACACTGTCCCTGATCAGTGAGGATCTTCTAATGACAAACGTAAACACTTAATAAAGTACTATGTGTAATGTAGAGTCATAATCCATCGCTTCCTTCTTACCTTAGATTAAAGTCATTAAAAATGTTCTTCCTTGTTGTAATCGCTGTTGCATCTTGATAATGCATATTTTTTATATTATTTAATTTAAAGCTGGTGTCAGACAAGAAGAAATATATTAAAAGATAACTACAAGTACATTGAATAAAAGGCAAAAAAGTTAGAAAATAACTATGTATATAAATATCAATAATTTAACTGATTATTATAAAAAAAATATTACTTTCAAGGAATTAAAAGTTATAAAGTCGGTTTTATTTTTGTTTTTTAATTTTATTTTTTACATGTAATTTGTACTCAGTTTTTATAGCTTTCTAAATATAAAATGTATAGATTAAAATAATCTCCAGATCAAAATTTAGTAATGGTCCTACATAATAAATTAAATCATTATTTTACTTATTTAAATATTATAGAATAGCTGTAATTTAACCAGGAATAACTCAAGATCCTTCAAAGAACTGAGGTCATCTGGAATTTCATCACTTTTGAATGACATTATTGATGTGCGGCCTCTTCAAATTATTCTATTTTAATAAATCATTTAAATTATTTACATATGTTTTTTTTAGTTCAACGCTTCGTTGTAAAAATATATTTTATTTCTGTTATACCACAGGGAACGGAGTGGCTTAACTCCGTTCTTAACTTAACTTATAATAGTTTTCTATGTCTAACCTGCAGTGTCTGCTGTTCTTGCTGTGCAGGAAAAAGCGTAAAGTTGCTTTTTAGAAAAACAAAAATTGTATACATGTTGTAAAATATATTTAAAAAATATATAATTTAATCAGCTGTCTAATCATCACGCGAATACTTCAAAAGACATTAAATATTAAGTATTGGAGTTATCCAATCATGAAAGTATATATTACTACGATATGACTCACAACTATACATATATTAGTCCGTGACCTTACGTGATTTTAGAATTTTAGATGAATCTACACCAATATTTGAATGTCGCTCGAGTCAGAGGTCTCTCGCAATGTGTGTCAATGTTATTAGCCTTTGTTAGTCGTTCACTTTAACGTGGACGCCACTGTGATGGTTTATGTATATTTTGTGCAGACAGACAGGTTACAGAGATTTTATTATTTTTTTATTTTATTGGCTTCACGTTGTATCCCGTTTCAAGTGGGGTGGGCAGAAAATTTAGTGTTAAGATACTCCGTCCCCACTAAGAGTTCTCGAGATGTTGCGTGTTGGGTGGTAGAACTTATAGTCGCGTTTTGTTTAAAAAAAAATAAACATTCGGCAAGTTAATAGTATTAATTCGTGCATACGAATAGTTAAAGTTATTAAACCTGATCTAAGTTATATTCTTTGTTCCTCAAAGTAGTACAAAGTACCTACCCTAGGTATACAAGATCTATAAAAAAATATAGAATTCAAGAGCAAATTCGACAAACAATTTATAATGAAAGACGAAGGTTCACACTGATTGCTGCGATATCTCGTTATGTTGTAAGGTTCAGTATAGATTATAGTTGTTTTTGCGTCACCCCTGCGCTTGCGCATCTCACGCGACGACGCTAACACGAACATTTGGATTTTTATTTCAATAATTTGTGACTGTTTGAGTGTAAATTACGATCTGAAGATTTTTATGTTATTCGTATATAAAGAGCAATTAATGTTAAAACACACTTTTCTCCATTATTCATTTTCAATGAATTCAAAATACTTTTAACGTTGGAAGACAATGTTGCGATTTGTCATAGCAGATCGGAGAAATTAAATTAAATTTTAAAATGCGTTATGTTTGACTGTAAATGCGACAGTTGTGGATTCGACTCTCACTTGGAGGAATAAATTATTTTCAATTCCTCGCTCAGATAACAAGACTAAACGCGGTGTTGAATTCCGTGACTCAATACACAATGTCTGCCCTAACCCCTTGTTTCCTGCCTATACTATTTGAGACATACGCACATTTTTTAGTGATATCTTTAATTATATCGCTGACATTCTCATCTGAGAAAATTTTTCATGTCCTTTAAAAACATTTGTATCAACAAAGAAGTTGCACTTATCTCTATAGTATATCAAAGATAAAATTGTTAAAATTTTTCGTCCTTGTTGTTTTGTGAGAACGATCATTGTAAAACGTGTTAAACAGTTTAACCCTTTGTTTCATTTGTAAGAACAATGTCGAAATTACCAGAATGTTGCTATTTATCTATTGAGAATAACATTGAGAATATTTAGCATTGTATAAGTTTTAATATATTTACAAGAAAAAAATATGTTTATCTGGAAAATATAATAAAGAGATTGTATTTTAAATGATAAATCAATATAAATTTACTTGAGGCTCTCTTGGCGCAGCGGCACAGCTTCTATTTGAAAACTTTCTTCATTCGGAGAAGTTTAATTCTGCCACTCAACACTCAATGTCTCGAATATTGATAGTTTCCCTTTTACTTATCCTGTTATTTGCAGAATACAGTGAGAAGATAGGATATGCGTGATATACAGGATATGCGCGACAAAAAATTCTAGTCATGCGCATTTATTTAATATTCGACGTTTAACATTTTTCTCTCATAAAAATGTTTAATTTTACAATTATTCAATTGCAATTGCAATTAGGTTTCAAGCACGCGAGCGTGTTACAACGAGCTGATCACTATTATTTGGTTTGCTTAAGGAATCAAATTATATGTTAATTAGTACGAGTTATACCTACTGCACGTCACGTTCGATTTTTGTATATAACTACTAAATGAATAAAATAATTTTAATTAAAATTAATTAATGTCTTTATTAACATACACACTTTATTTTGCAGGTGACGCTTTGCCTTTGGAGATGATATTCAACTGGCCCTCCATACCAGACCTAGAGGTAGTTGAATATACCAGAGAGGGCAAAAGGACTTATAAGCTAAAGAAAGCCAATATATACCTTCGGAACCGGCTTCCTCACATCCTAGTTTTCTACATTCCGGGCTGGTGGAACACTCCTACTGACGAATCTTCAAAAACTTTGATCAAAGCTTTACTTCTTAAAAATCCCTTAGTGCTTATATTGGATACGCGTGCTACCTTCTGTCGTGGTTACGTGTCTTCTGCATCTCGCGTCAACGGCGTGTCACAGAAAGTATTTAAGTTTATCAAGAAATTGTCCGCCGACGGGTATCCCTTGTCGTCTGTACATTTTATTGGATTCAGTCTCGGCGCCCACGTCGCAGGCATGGTGGGCAAACTGGTGCAGAACAAGTTAAGTAGGAAGATAGGCAAAATTACCGCTTTAGATCCAGCGAGGCCGTGTTTCACGCAAATTTCGAAGTACAGGCTTGACAAGCAAGATGCTAAATTTGTCCAAGTTATCCATACGAGTGCTGGTGTCGTGGGACTGGAACATCCAGTGGGTCATACTGATGTGTATGTAAATGGCGTTTTGACTTCACAACCAGAGTGTCGAGAGAAAGCGATCAGCTTAGAATGTGATCACGCGCAATCTTGGAAACTATTTTCAGCTTCTGTAGCAAATGAGCGTCTGTTAACGGCTCGGAAGTGTAAAAGTTGGAACGAACTAAGCAACGGGCGGTGCAGTGGCAATGAGACTACGGTAGGGTACGGCTGTAGTAGCAACTTGAGAGGAATGTTCCTCCACAAGTCCAAAGAAGTTGTACGACAAGTGAAAGCTTTCAATCCTTTAGATTTTAAGACATGGTGGTCGAGATGACAAACAATTGATGCTATAGGTTCTTCATAGCATATTGACATTTCCAGTTGCTTTTTTTGTTTCATAAAGATGTGAGATATTTGACTTTGAAAGAATAACAAATAACGTCTTAGTTTCACTGGTGTCCAAGAATGTTGTGTGTTTTTTACTTTTGAATATGTGGAAAAAATTATCCAAGAGTTAACCAAGAGAAATAGCAAAAAGTAAAAACTAATTCTTTCAATTATTTGAGATAAGAAGAAAGATATTAAATGACAGTTTCGTACAAGTACAATAGAGGTTTTATAATCAAGAAATCATCACGTTCAGAAAAATACCAATTGGATATTGTGTGTTTAGTATTGAAAGATGTTAATATTATAAATCGTAAAAACGTGATGAACATTTACTCGTCGCTGATAATAAAGAATTATTGCACGCTTCATTATGTCATTTTGTAGGAATTATTTAAAAATATACTTTGCAAGTTTTTCTAATAAAAGGCGTCATTGATTTGCGAAGAATATGCCACATTACACGATTATATTCTTTGGGAAGAATTGTGGCTTTGAAAATAAACACATTCTGACATTTCTTAGAGTAGATTTCTTTTAAAAACAGGGATTTTTTCGAAAATGATGATGATTATACTGGAAATCAAATTGTATTTTTTTTTAGTATTCGAAGATAAGTTTATCAACGATGACGAGAAATTTCTTTACCGTGAAAGTATCGCTCGCGGCCATTATCCAATTTTTCATCAGAATTTTTCTGGAATTGGGAACGAATAAAATAAATCAGCTTCACGCTTTATCTCGTACACAGCAGGATAGGTAGAGGGAACCTAGTGTTAAGACACACCATTCCCCACTTTCCGCCAAGTTCTGGAGGCATTGCGTTTTGAGTTTCTTTGCCTCTACACCAGAGCGAAGAAATAAAAATATAAATGTAAGGTAAATATTTTATCTCTTCGAATAGGGATCGAACCCACAACCAGTCGATTTTACAGTCACACTCTGTACCTCAATTGGGAACGAAATTAACAAAATTTGATGGAGTGGTTGAAGGTAGTTTAAATTTCACGTTCAAAATTTTAAATTGTATTTTATTTTAATATTCCTAAGTTATTTTTAATATAAACATAAATATCTGTGATATATTCATGTGAATAAATAATATTAAATTGAAAGGTATTTTTTATGAAGGTTAAAAAAATAATATTTTAATAGATATTAATTATTGAATAAATAATTCCTGAAGATAACGTTGAAGTTATTGAAGTATTAAGTTTTTAATATTTTATTTACTATTTTTTTAATAGCATGTGTATTTCCTTGACTATAAAAATGTGTAAATATAAGGTTGGTTTCTGGGAAATAGAGTTTGAAAATATTAAATGTCTATAAATATATTTATTTGTGCAAATCCAATGTAAATTAATTGTTAAGTAACATGTCTGAGTGTGGTAGTTAAGGAGGCAGAATATTCAATTTGGTTCTTTAGTTAATTTTTTTTTAGGGGCTAACTGTACCAGTGTTTCCAGGTCGATATGACATAAGTACCTTAAAAAACTGCTACTCTGCTACTGTTTTGGTTTATGTGAGGACATATTATATGGTATACTATAATACTGTAGCTTCTCACTTGTCTTTTTTTTCAAGCTTAATGGTGTATCGCGCATATAGCAGGGTAGACAACGGGGAACTAGTGTTAAAACTATAATAAATTTATGGAGCCTTGCGTGTTGAGTGGTGGAATTCAACGCCGCGCTTTTGTCTGGTTAAAAGCGAGAGCCAGAGCGAAGAAATTAAAATGTTAATAAGTAATAATGAGGCCAGTCGTGGCGCAGCGGCACGAAGTGTGACTGTAAAACCGACTGGTTGTGGGTTCGATCCCCACTCGAGGAGATGAAATATTTACTTAAATTTATATTTCCATTTCTTCGCTCTGGTGTGGAGATTAAGCGCGGCGTTGAGTTCTGCCACTCAACACGCAATGCCTCCAGAATACGGCAGAAAGTAGGGAACGGAGTGTCTTAACACTAGGTTCCCTCTGCCTACCCTGCTGTGTGCGGGATACAGCGTGAAGCTGATTTAAATAAGTAATAATTCACTTCTCCCAGTGGAATTCACACGCTAGTGCCCCTGCATCACGACGGCATTTTCTTTT
>JAATLQ010034312.1:0-22149 GCA_013421005.1 Heliconius erato x Heliconius himera
TGTCTGTTTGTCTGTTTGTCTGTTTGTCTGTTTGTCTGTTTGTCTGTTTGTCTGTTTGTCTGTTTGTCTGTTTGTCTGTTTGTCTGTTTGTCTGTTTGTCTGTTTGTCTGTTTGTCTGTTTATGTAAACACGTATCACGTAAAAAGACACAATAAATTTAAGCAACTTTTATACATAAAAATTACAAATAAATCAAAGTAGCTTTAAGTGTTTATTTTATTGAACCGCTTCACTCTATCAAAAGATATAAGTATTTAAGTTTTCAAGACGTTAATATTTGAGATAGTAAAAAATCGATACAAGTAATGCTATCTATTGACAAAAATAGTAGGTACTAACGAATCTTGATACTCTCTTTCATACACGTAATGCTATCACTAATTGCGATGGGATCTTAAATAGATGGCGCTGTGCATAAAAAAAATAGTTTGGAAAGGTTACCACATATACTACACTCTATCAAAAAATAATGTACTTAAAAGTTTTTTAGTATCTATTGACTACACATGATAATGAATGTTGATAACGCATTAAACATATTGTTGAGTTATTATTTGCTAAACGTTAATTACGTCATGTAAGTGTAATCTATACTTATAATAAATTTAACATAAACATAGTAATATTTTTCTAACAATGTTCGATTGGTAACAGTTCAATTGTAAGTCCAATAGATGGCGCTGTGCATAAAAGGCGAAGTGGCGAAGTGATTTGTGCTTATAAATGTTTTTGCCATCTCTAAATCTTTAGTAGTACAGTCGTGCGACTGTAAACTCGACAAGTTGTGGGTTTGATAACCACACACAAATTAAATGTATACTAATAGAATAAAGCGGAAGACATTTTTTATTTGTTTAAACGGATCTCTGAAACTACTGTTAGGGTTTTTTTGTGGATGAAAGCTACATTCCTCAGAAGTGTTATTAACATAATGGTATAATTCTTAGTAAATAATTCTTAGTAAATTAAATAACGAAATAACAATTATAATGACCGACATCTAATTACGTTAACCGCGTGTGTATAATATGTTTCTTATAAATAAGTCACAATAAATCACATTGGGCCACAATAATAAAAAATGTGATATTTGACCGTTTTTTATAAATAAAATTGGAGTGTCTATCTGTGATTTCAAATTAACTGTGTTTTTTTTTACAAGAGCATATGGTTGGTTGTTTATATGATTCTCGACGACGATGTCTCTGTCCGTCTGCATTTCTATTTGTCCGAACTTTTCTCCAGAACAGCTGAATTGTTTTTTATGGAAATAGTTCCATAAAAATCAATTCAGCTTGATTTTTATGAAACTACTAGCGGACCGGGGCGCGGCTTTGCCCGCTTGAACTATACGAATGCTTATTATATATATTTATGAAATTGTTTTTGAAAATATCTAACTAATTTAAATGAAAAAAAATATAAGTAAACATAATCATATTAAAATAATAATAAAAAAAACTAAGCAAAACCAGCTACATTATTAATATCATCAAACTAAAATAAATATTTAAAAGAATTAAAATTAAATGTGTTGCTATGTTTTTGCAAGTGCATGTGGTTATTTACATAATACTCAAATACAATAAAAAAATATTATATTTTTTGTCTCTGTCTGTCTGTCTTTCTATTTCCCGAGCTAATGTCCAGAACAACTGAACTGATTTTTATTGGACTTTCAGTCATCGATTTTACTGATTTACTCGGGATAAATCTTTTTACATGTCTTCCTTGCGCGCGTACATAGATACTATATAAAATAACTAACGTCCTTTCAACATTAAATATGATAAGTTTTGCGAGCAATATCAATTAAAATCCCAAAAAACTAAAACTATAATTTATTAAGTGTATAACAACGTCATAGATAACCATCCAACCGAGATGAAACCAACAGTTCTTTCCTTAAATAATAAATACTTAAATAATATTATACCGAAGCCGCGCAGGGCCGCAGTTTACACCACACAAAGAAATTAATGAAAATCTAACTAATCTACTACTCGAATAAGCGAAGAACCAAAGAAAAGTATAAATTAATAATAAACAGCAATTAATTACATAAAAATTAAGAGTAGTTCGAAAATGTATGAAAATTTAGAAAACGGTCAAAGTCATCTCCCGCCCGCTCGCGTCGGTCATACTATGCCGCTCGTAGGCTAGGTCATTTCGTATCAGTGACATCTCCTTAATTATTTATTAGAATGTTATACAGTAAACTATAATTTCAATCTAGATAAAATGCCTATTAGTGCCTATTATATTCATTTTCATAAGGATCAATATCAAATTATAGAAAATACATACAACAAAAACCCGACAAAGTAAATTAATTAAAATGGTTACTTGTTGTTACTGTGTTACTTTGCTCAACCTTCAGAGATAAACATGGTATGTGTAACGCGGACTTTTTAAACATTATTTAAAGAACAATATTTTTGTAAAACATTGTTTTTATGTATCTCATAAGTGGAGTCAGCGCACGCCATGTATGCGTTAAGCAAGCTCATTTTGGGTGACGTTTTCTTATAACAACAAATAAACTTTGCAAACCGTTGCTTAGCAACAGTCGGTTGTTATTAACATGGCGGAATAAATTGCCTGTCAAATTAAAATGTATTTAAATATATTAATATATATCGACAATATCACAAATATGAGAAAAAAAAGTAACCTATGTTCATCCGAAGACCCTCAAGTATCTCTATATGAGTATTTTATAACAATTGAATTAGCGGTTTGGCCCTGATTGCGTAAAAGACAGACAGACAGACAGAGTTACTTTCGAATTTATAATATAGGTATGGATTTATCACTGATTGAAAGGATACTTTTTGTCAAGAAATAACCACGTCTGCCGTCCATGCGTACCTAGATAAATATGAAATAATTTAACTTTTTTTATGAAATGTCGTATTTCATTTATATTTTTGGAAGCAAATTCAAATAAATTCTAAAAGACTATAATAACGATTTATTAAGTGTATAATAACATTATACCATACTAAAACTAGATAACCATACTAAAATAACCAAACATTTTTTCCCAAATACACTAGAATAACATTAAATAAAAAAGCGGGTGAAGCGTCGAAGGAGCTACTAATATTTAATATTTTCATTTTTTCGCTCTGGTAACGAGATTAAACGCGACGATGACTGCAGCCACTCAATACGCAATGCCTCTAGAATTCAGCAGAAAGTGGGAAACGGAATTGTTCTAGTGGACGGAGTGTCTTGATACTAGGTGTCCAGGTTCCTTCTGCTTACACTACTATATGCCAAAAAAATAAAATAAAATGTACGACACATTTTAAGTGCCCGAACCTGAACAAATTTCAAATTCAAATAGTAGATATCTGTAGATTTGCAAGATTTTAAATTTACACCGTCGTAGTGTAAATGTGAAACTTAATGGAACCTTTATGGGATCACTTTGTTGTCTGTCAGTTCGTCTGTCAAGACACAGAAAAAATTAAGCTTCTAAACCAACGCAATCAAAAGATTGCGTTGGTTTAGAAGCTTAATTTTAGAAGACATTTAGAAGACAATTTTATACAAAACTAGTGGGCGCGCGCAGCTTCGCCCGCTTATTTGCACCCTTAAGGGTAAATTCTAAAAAAACCACGAAACACGTATTCAATAAAATATCTTTAACAGTCTCAATATATTTTTTTATAATAATCGGTGGCGATTTAATTTTTTTTTCATATAAACTTTCATCCCTTATTTGAACTCTTAGGTGGTGAAGTCTAAAAAACCATGAAATACGTGTTGCAAATCAAAAGATTGCGTTGGTTTAGAAGCTTAATTTTAGAAGACATTTAGAAGACAATTTTATACAAAACTAGTGGGCGCGCGCAGCTTCGCCCGCTTATTTGCACCCTTAGGGGTAAATTCTAAAAAAACCACGAAACAAGTATTCAATAAAATATCTTTAACAGTCTCAATATATTTTTTTATAATAATCGGTGGCGATTTAATTTTTTTTTCATATAAACTTTCATCCCTTATTTGAACTCTTAGGTGGTGAAGTCTTAAAAACCATGAAATACGTGTTCAATGAAATATTTTAAAGTGTCTGAATTTCAAATTTTATAAAAATCGGTGCCGATTTATTTTTTTTTCCATACAAACTTTCAACCCCTATTTCATCCCTTTAGGGTAACAATTTTTCAAAATCCCTTCTTAGTGGATGTGCAGATTATGAAAATAAACATCTATCCAAATTTCACGTTTCTACGCACAGCGGTTACAGATGTGCGTGTGACAGTATCTTAAAATTATACATTTATTATATTATTTTTATTATATTTTTTGAGGCCGGTCGTGGCGCAGCGGCACGAGGTGTGACTGCAAAACCGACCGGTTGTGGGTTCGATCCCCACTCGAGGAGATGAAATATTTACTTAAATTTATATTTCCATATCTTCGCTCTGGTGTCGAGGTTAAGCGCGGCGTTGAATTCTGCCACTCAACACGCAATGCCTCCAGATTTCGGCAGAAAGTGGGGAACGAAGTGTCTTAACACTAGGTTCCCTCTGCCTACCCTGCTGTGTGCGGGATACAGCGTGAAGCTTATATTATTTTTAATTATTGTTAAGAATATTAGTTAGAACACTAAAATAAAAAAATAAGAATTTATTATTAGAAATGTTTTGACTAAATTTATTATGGTGGGACAATATGTCGGTAGATAATAAAATGGATTACAGTGCTTTGTAAGGGCATTCTGTGACGGACTGCCGGACTGAATAAACGTAAGTGATACCTTATATTGATTCTTTTTTAAATTATTATTTACTGATTGTTTATTGTTTATTGTGCTTTTATTTATTATTTATATTATATTAATATTAATATATTGTTTTACTAAGTATAAGATAAATAATGATGTATTTATTAAATTATTGATTGAAACATAATAAATTAGTTTATGAAATTGGGATATCTTTGTTGTTTTTCTTATCCAGTCCATAAAAAGTAGTTATAAGAATTTAATCAAATTTCACTAATAGATTATTTTTATTATTGCCCTTTTTTACTATCTATATATATAAAAAGACTTGTGCTGACTGACTGAGGTAAGACGCACGCAGGGCCGTAACCGCTGATGGTAGAAACGTGAAATTTGGGCAGATGTTTATTTTCATAATCTGGACATCCACTAAGAAGGGAATTTGAAAAATTTTAACCCTAAAGGGGTGAAATAGGGGTTGAAAGTTAGTATGGAAATTTTTTTTAATCTGTACCGATTTTTATAAAATTTGAAATTCAGACTCTTAAAAATATTTCATTGAACACGTGTTTCATGGTTTTGAAGAATTCACCCCCTAAGGGTTCAAATAAGGGGTTGAAAGTTTATATGGAAAAATCTTTAAATTGTCACAGATTTTTATAAAAAATTAAATTCAGACTGTTAAAAATATTTTATTGAACACGTGTTTCGTGGTTTTTTTAGAATTCACCCCTAAGGGTGCGGGCGAAGCTGCGCGTGCCCACTAGTATACAATATAAATTATTAAATACTTAAATATAAGTATTTTTATTAATATAAATAAATGAATTCTAACATCAGAAGTGGGATTCGTATAGCTATAATTGTTATTAACATCTATTTGTACAAGTTTCAGGATGGATTCTGAAGCAATAAGGATCTTCTTCGAGCGATACGCGATGCCGTTACTACTACCCATCAAAATGATGATGACATTGCACTACCAATGTTTGACCATGATCACAACGACTGCGGAGCCGCCAGCTGGTGCAACAGTATAGAGGCCCTCGCTAGAAAGTTGAACTGGAGCAGTATTCGAACAGCAGCTAAAGCCGGTAAGGCCCTTAAGGGCTCTGCTTTACTTTGGTTTGAGTCATGGGAGCCTTTGGAAGGCAGATCTTGGGAAAATCTGCGTCAAGACATTATTGACGCCTACCCTCTGAAAAAAAAATCTGTCCGAAAGACTTTCCAGAACAGTCCTTTACTCATCTGATGCAGTAGAATCCTATGGAGATTATGCCAGAAAAAAATAAGGTTCCTACGCAACACTAAAACCTTTACTGATGAGCAATTAATTGAGCTGATCTGTGGAAGTATGTGATGTTGATGTCAAAATGGTTTCTTTAAATAGTGGTGTTCCACTACTGTAGCTTTTCTTTTCCTTGTTGTCAACCTACATGAAGAACAGTAAAAGAGCTTTAGACAGTAGTAATAAGGATAGTGGGTTACGATCCAGTGAAGGCAGTGTAAATTTGATATAGATAGAAAATGTTTTCTTTGTAACCAAACTGGACATGTACAGTCTCAATGTTTGAGTTTGAAAAATCAAACGGACCAAGCTCCACAGTTTTCAAAGCAAAATTATACTCATGTAAAATCATGTACTTATTGTAAAAGAGTAGGTCATTCCGAAAATATTTATTTTCATAAACAAAGAGCGAAATCAAAAAGATCTAACTTTGATCTGATTTAACATCAAAGATTTGTCACTTAGATTCTAGTGTTTTTCAAAAATATCCCTCTTGTCTTTGATGAGATAGGCACGGTAAAAACTGGTGAACTAACTATCTGTTTGAAAAGTAATGAAATTGTTAATTACCGTCCTTAGCGGTTGGCCCCTGTCGAAAGAGAGAAAGTGGATAAAATTATTCAAGAACTTTTGAACAAAAAAAATAATTTGTGAAGGTGAATCTTCATTTGCCAGTCACGTTCTCTTGGTAAAATAAAAGGATGGTAATGATAGATTGTGTAGATTTTAGAGCTTTAAATAGAATTATAGAAAAATATCCATATCCACTTCCTCTTATCGAAGATCAAATCAATAAGCTTGGTTCAAAAAAGTATTTTATATCTCTGGATATGAGAAACGGGTTTTATCAAATACCCGTGGCTTTAGACTCTAAAAATCCCATTTGGTATTTATAGTCTTGGGCGTTAATGTTATATTTTTATAATGAATTATTCATTATATTATATTTTTTTAACTGTTCTTTTAAACTGCTGTAATATATATTATATTATTTTCAACGTAAATATAATACAATGACAAAGTGAATGAAATTCAGATTAATATCAAACAAAAAATAATCATTTTCGTTATTAGCTATATTTTAATGTAAGTAATATTTCGCCTTTCTGCCATTCAGTTAAAACTCATATTTGTGCGAGGTTGTACGATGTGAAGTTCGTCATTATTATTTTATTTGACCTTGGCTGAATTCGATGTATGCCGAATCACTACCAAATATTTCCGATCATTACCGAACCGTGGCGCCACACGCCATTTTCATAACAGATAATTAATATTATAAATAACAGTCAGTGTTGAAAATAAATAATGATTGGAACATTAGAAATTTATAATGAATTATATTATCTGCCGTTTGTTATAACGCCTAACTTTAGGTATTTGTAATGCTGTGTTTCAAAGATCTATCACAAAGGCTGTGCAACACTTAAATTTCTCTATGCATACGTTGATGACATCCTTATCCCATTTTCCACAAGTGACGAAGGACTAGACTATTTGGAAAAAAAACAGTTGATGCTCTTTGTTCTGCAGGGTTAAGTGTTAATTTGGCGAAATGTAAACTTTTTGTGAAGAGTATTGAATATCTCGGAAGACACATATCACAGAAAGGTGTGAGACCTAGTGAAACAAAGGAGTCTGCTTTGTTCAATTCTCCAGTACCCAATAATGCCAAGCAGGTGCGACAGTTTATGGGGTTGGCTAGTTATTTTAGGAAATTTATTCCAAATTTTAACTAAAAAAATAATTTCAAATTTCGTTGGGGACCCGAACAGAACGAAGCTAGGGATCATGTCATTAATCATTTTTCATATAAACCTTTATTAACTGTATTTGACCTAAAATTACTTACAGAACTTTACACTGACGCTAGTTCAATAGGCTATGAAGCAGTTTTAGTGCAAATCGTAGATAGTGTAAAATCAGTCATAGCTTACTTTGATAAAAGAACATCTCCCACAGAATCTAGATATTGTTCGTATGTCCTAGAAACTTTAGTTATTTATAACGTTTAAAACAATTTAGGGTATTTGGGTATCAATTTTAAAATCTTTACCGATTGTAATACTATTAAAACTACATTTAATAAAAAAAAATATCTCCTCGTGTAACCCGTTGGTGGACCTTTATGCAGGATTTTGAATTTGATATTATATATAAAAAGGGTAAATATATTGGACACGTTGATTTCTACCACCCTATAATTGGTACCACTTATCCGAGATACCATTACGTTGTTCGGTACTCCCTCAATAGTAATAACAGATAGAGGCACTAACTTTAGTTCTCTCCAAGTTAGATCACTGTTTACAGAATTAAAAATTGTGCATCATATGATATCAACTGGTACCCCAAGAGGAAATAATCAGGTGGAGCGATACGTTGCGACATTTATCAATGTGTTAAATACTACCTGTAATGGTTCGTCAGACTGGCCAAGCGATATGTGCAAGGTCCAACAGTCTATTAATACCACTGTCCAATAATCAACTGCTTTTGCTCCGATTCGCTTACGTATAGGTGTAAATGCCAACATACCTTCTGTACAAGCTCGTTTAAGCGATGTTAGTGTCTGGATGAATACTGGACGTATTGATTTAAGAACCGATCGCGAGTTAGTTGCGAGGCGTTTATAAGTAGAAACCGAAAGGCTTAAAAATCTTTTCAAATTTGACTGTGTAAGGCGAGATGATGTGTCTTTCGAGGTAGGCAATTTAGTTTATGTAAACCAAGATCACGGATGTCGTGATAACCTAATTTGCAAATTTAAGGGACCATATAAAATTATGGCCCTCTTACTAAACGATAGGTACTCTCTTCAAGGCCAAGGGCATTTACGAAATATTGTGGTTGCTAAAGATAAATTAAGATTGTGGCATGGAGAATGGGTGGATGACAAAGAATGAATTTAAACTCATTAGGTAATATATGTAATACTTTAATTTATGATGAATATAATGTTTGAAGTATTAGTTTCTTTTTATTAATGTTGTGCGTTATGATATATATAATTTATTATGAATATAATTGTTTAAGTGTTAGTTTACTTTTATTAATGTTGTTCATTATGATATTTGTAATTTATTATGAATATAATTGTTTAAGTGTTAGTTTACTTTTATTAATGTTGTTCATTATGATATTTGTTCATCTAATGTAAAAGATGGACACGATGATACTGCTAGATTTCCCATCTAATGTGAAAGGTGGGGACACAGCAGGAGTGTTTTGTTAACTTGTCTACCTAATGTGAGAGGTGAGATAGTATGAAAAGAGGATCGCTAACATGTTTATCTAATGTGAAAGATAGAACAGTTGCGAGTTATGTTCGTTGACCGGTCAACCTAATGTGAGGGGTCTGACGGTAGCGATTAATGTTTAAGAATCTTAAAGATGTTGGTAGATTTGCTATGTAAAAGCAATAAATATATGTAAAATATTTATAACGATATATGTTTTAACATTAAGTTATGTACTTCGAGAGCGAAGTACTGTCAGTATGGCCGTGACAGTATCTTAAAATTATACATTTATTATATTATTTTTAATTATTGTTAAGAATATTAGTTAGAACACTAAAATAAAAAAATAAGAATTTATTATTAGAAATGTTTTGACTAAATTTATTATGGTGGGACAATATGTCGGTAGATTATAAAATGGATACAAAGCACTGTATGCTTTGTAAGGGCATTCTGTGACGGACTGCCGGACTGAATAAACGTAAGTGATACCTTATATTGATTTTTTTTTTTAATTATTATTTACTGATTGTTTATTGTTTATTGTGCTTTTATTTATTATTTATATTATATTAATATCAATATATTAATATATTGTTTTACTAAGTATAAGATAAATAATGATGTATTCATTAAATTATTGATTGAAACATAATAAATTAGTTTATGAAATTGGGATATCTTTGTTGTTTTTCTTATCCAGTCCATAAAAAGTAGTTATAAGAATTTAATCAAATTTCACTAATAGATTATTTTTATTATTGCCCTTTTTTACTATATACAATATAAATTATTAAATACTTAAATATAAGTATTTTTATTAATATAAATAAATGAATTCTAACACGTGCGTCTTACCTCAGTCAGTCAGGTACATGTCCTTTTTTATATATATAGACTAGTGGGCGCGCGCAGCTTCGCCAGCTTATTTGCACCCTTAGAGGTGACTTCAAAAAAAAAACCACGAAACACAATTTTGTTTAATAAAATATTTTTAACAGCCTGAATTTAATTTTTCATAAAAATCGGTGGCCATTTAAAGATTTTTCCATATAAACTTTCAACCCCTTATTTGCACCCTTAGGAAGTGAATTCTAAAAAATCATGAAACACGTGTTCTATGAAAATTTTATATTGTTACCAGAGCAAATAAGTAGCATTATCTCTCACCAAATAATTATTTTAAGCAATTATCTTTTCTAATTATCTATCCTTATAGAGACGCTAGCAACAAAAATAAGTTCTGACAATCATATAAGAATTTCGACGTAGCTCGATGAGAAAAGTAAAGTAGAGTGTCACTGTTAAAGCGACTGGGTGTGGGTTCGATCCCCACTCGAGGAGATGAAATATTTACTTAAATTTATATTGCTATTTCTTCGCTCTGGTGTCGAGGACAATCGCGGCGTTGAGTTCTGCACTCAAATCGCAATGCCTCCAGAATTAATTATAAACGCTAGGTTCCCTCTGCCTACCCTGCAGTGTGCGGGATACAGCATGAAGCTGATAAAGGTAATAAGTGTGACAACATATAACAACATAGTGTCAGCTCCGTTTAAATCTAAAGGAAGCTGTCAATCAAACAACTTCAAAAATAATACATCATTATGGCATTATTCAAAATCTATGTATAACTGAATTATAATAGCGATCTTGGTGCAATGGTACCTACAGCGTCTAACTGTAATAGCGACGGTTGTAGATTCAATTCTCTCTGCCACTCGACACGCAATGTCTTATGAATTCAGCGGAAATTCGGAAAAGGAAGTATCTTAATCAGAAAGGAGTGTCTTAACACTAGGTTCTCAGGTTCCTTCTGCCTACCCTGCTATGTGCAAGATACGATGTGAAGCTATAAAAAAGACATAGTAAGCTTGTTGCTTAATTCCGATACACGATGTCTGAAATTCGGAAAGTTTAGAACGAAGATTCTTGACACCACATTATGTCCCTAGCCTGTTTATGCTAGCGGGATTAAGCGTGAAGCTGAAGAAAAAGATGTAACTATATAACTATGATAAATGATTTCAACCTTGTTTGTACATTATAAGTGCAAGTCAAGAATATATTTATTATAGTATCTAATAATTGAACAATGAATCAAAACACATACTTATGTAATGTTATATTATGTCACAGGGGGACTATTGACGCTATAAATATGATTATAAAGAATAAGTTTATTAGTCAACCTCTTTTTGTAAACCTCTTAACATTCTTAAAACTTTAAAAACATGTACCTTAATAAAAAAAATCAACGTATAGTCATTATAAAATCACGTAGTCGAAAAGTTCTATTTTTTTTTTCTAGAAATTATAAAGAATGATAAAAAATGTATAAAGAGTAGTTATAATAATATTTTAATACTATAATGATGCCAAACGTGGCGCAGGTGCACAAGTGTGTGACTGTAAACTGTACTTTGCGATGTTCTAAAAAGAGGGAAAACGTGGTCTTGAGTTCTGCCACTCAACCAATGCAATGCCACCAGAATTCGGCGGAAAGTGGGAAACGGAAGTGCCGTAATACTAGGTTCCCTCTGCCTACAATAGTATATGCGGGATATATGAAGCTAAAAAAAATAAATCATAGATACAGTGTAAAAAAAATCGTAAGCAAAATTTAATCGCATGACAAGGAGTTGCGATGAATTGCAACTTCACACACAGTGTAACTGTATCCGCGAACACCTTTAATTAATAAACCTGTATATAATAACCTTTATTATATACAGGGTGAAAGCGTTAGCGCTCCTTTTACGTTAACAGCATATAGGGTAAAATATTTTAAACCCAATATCTAAAGAAATTAATCAAGATCTCTCAACATTTTAGACTTAAGATTTTTTTTCATTTCATGATGCTTATCAATATTTGTATTTCGTGTGACGCAGTTACGCGTAGATACTAATAAGGTAAACACATATTACTACAAAAATACTACTAAATGTTAAAAAACTTTAAACTTTGCCGCCAATATCTACGACTCGATTTCAGAATTTTTTTGTTTTTTTTACAACGATAATATTATTATTTATTTTGTTTGAATCACTTTTTCTTTTTTGAGATAAAAAAAATATTGTATTAAGTTTTTATAGAGTAGTTAAGACTGTGGTTTTATTTACAGTGGTGCTGACAAAAACGCTCTGTATATTGAATAATACTTCGGCTCGTGATGTGTATAATGGTTGGAACCTTTTATCATTGTAATCGTGACTAACACAAAATCTTTTAGAGATTCAGATGTATTAGAATCGACCATTCTACTATATATTTCTTCCTGATGTTGATTGATTTGGGAGATTATATTTTTTTATTTGATTAATATAAATATTTTTTTTTAATTCCTGAGTATGGAATAACATTTTAAAAATATTTTAAAAAATGTATTCTGTCTTGCCAAACTATAATTGTGAGTGATTATCTTTGGGTAGTGGAAACGAGGAATCTGTACACTACGTAACTTTGCTTACTTGCTGCAAATTTCAATCCCAACGGGTGGCAAATGTAAGCGACATAGCAAAGGTCATAAAATCCAAGCAAAGCATTTAGTATTACAATCATTAATTTTCCGAATGAGCATCAATAAATAACTAAGTAACTTGTCAGTGATGATGAGCATCAATCACAATAATATTAAAATACAAACAGGAAATTAAAATAATACTTATATAATCTATCTATATATATAAAAGGACTTGTGCTGACTGACTGAGGTAAGACGCACGCAGAGCCGTAACCGCTGATGGTAGAAACGTGAAATTTGGGCAGATGTTTATTTTCATATTCTGGACATCCACTAAGAAGGGAATTTGAAAAATTGAACCCTAAAGGGATGAAATAGGGGTTGAAAGTTTGTATGGAAAAAAAATTTAATCTGTACCGATTTTTATAAAATTTGAAATTTAGACTCTTAAAAATATTTCATTGAACACGTGTTTCATGGTTTTTAAGAATTCACCCCCTAAGGGTTCAAATAAGGGGTTGAAAGTTTATATGAAAAAAATCTGTAAATTGCCACCGATTTTTATAAAAATTTAAATTCAGACTGTTAAAAATATTTTATTGAACACGTGTTTCGTGGTTTTTTTAGAATTCACTCCTAATAAGCGGGCGAAGCCGCGCGCGCCCTCTAGTAAATTATAATACTTTACAATACAATGTCTTGTGCCGTGTGATCCCGGCCTAGAATAGGATCATCCTGGTACTGGTGGTGTCGTAAGAGGCGGCTAAAGTACGTGTGGTGGAGTCACGTCGCCAGCAATAGCAATACGCATGGGCAGACTCGATCGGATCATTACCACCCCCGGCATTTAAAACCGGCGTTAAGTAGTGGCTTTATGCCTCTGCGTATCGTATCAAGTAATGCCGGGTTCTGGCGCCCAACCCGCCTTAAAAACCGGCAACGCACTTGTACCTTCTTTGGTTTTGCACGGGGTCGTGGGCGGCGGTAATCACTTACCTCAGGTGACCCGAACGCTCGTTTGCCTTGTACTTTTCCATAAAAAAAAAACAATGTCTTAGTGCATATCTTTTAAGGTTGTCTCTGTATCATTGTACTTATTGTAGGTACTTTGCACAAAATTAATATACCCATGCATGGTGAATCTGTAAAAATATAGATTTTTTTTTCTGGTTTATACGGATTTTGCTTTATATATTTCCTTCACTATGTATCACACACCGCCCATTTTTTGCATGTTGAGTGGCGGAACTCCAAACCGCGATTTGTCTTTTAAAGCAAGCTAATGAAAAGAATTCATGACTCCGACTTGGAATCGGATCCACAACTGTCCCGTTTACAGTCACAGTGATTCTTAACATAATAAAACCATTTAAGTGCGAGTGGGACTCACCCCACGAAGGCTTCCTTACCAATTTCAAGATTGTAAGTCAACGAGAAGTACAACTTATAAAAGTTGGCAAACTTATACCTACGGATATGCATATGCACTAACTCAAGATTAAGTTAAAAACATATAAATAGCACAGAAAGTAGATAAATAAAAACATGTATGCAAAGGCGGCCTCATTGCAAGCAATCTCTTATAGGCAACTTTTGATGAAAACAAAAAGACTTAAAATATAAAAAAGAGAAGAATGGAATAACGTTCCGTGCGTATAAAAAAAATAAAAGGCAATAATAGGTAAATACATAAAATAATTATAATAGATACAAAAATACATAAGCTCATCCACTGTACATATATACTAAATTAAATCAGCTACACGCTGTATCCCGCACACAGCAGGGTAGGCAGAGGGAACCTAGTGTTAAGACACTCCGTTCCCCACTTTCTGCCTGATTCTGGAGGCATTGCGTGTTGAGTGGTAGAACTCAACGCCGCGCTTAGCCTCGACACCACAGCGAAGAAATGGAAATATAAATTTAAGTAAATATTTCATCTCCTTATGCTACTCATTCCTTAAGGCTTGAGCGTGTGCAGAAAAGGTTTTTATGGTATCTATCACACCAAGCTAATATTAATAAATCTTTATTCTCCTACAATGACAGATTAAAATATTTTAATATGATCACCTTAGAGCAAAGAAGAGACTTGTTAGATATTATGTTTCTATATAAACTGTTGCGAAACAAAATAGATTGCCCAAATTTATTAGATAAAATAAATTTTAGGATACAATATCGTCACCCTAGAAAGCCTATCTCTCTATTAGTACCACCAATTAAAAAAACAGTTTTTGGAGCTAACAGTTACAGTTATTCCCCGTTTATGTAAGTTGTATAATAAAACCTGCGACTCTATAGATATAAATGCAGATACGCTTACTTCGTTTAAGTCCTCAGTAATTAATCATATAATCAATCAGCAATGATTTGTTACGTTAAGTTTGAAAGTATATTGTTAATCACTAATATTAATCATTATAATGTAAAATGTTTTTGTTTTCCTTTTTCTTTTCTTTTTGTAATTACGTTTATGTTTATTTTGTATCTTTAATGTTCAGTTTTTTTTTTAAGTTCATTGTATAAATTGAAATGGTTGTAAAGCCGGACGCAATATACGCATGCAGTGTTTGCTTTCAAACGGCTATACATTATTGATATTATATTGTGCTTGTAAAATTACTCATTTAAAAATGTAATAGCCACTAGCAAACCAAATCAAATAAATAAATAAATAAATCTCCTCGAGTGGGGATCGAACCCACAACCAGTCGGTTTTACAGTCACACCGTGCCGCTGCGCTACGTCTGGTTTCTAAATAAACATATATAAACATAAATATACTTATACAAACAAATACTACATATGACATTATATAATATAATTTATGTACAGTATAATTACTAGATAGAAGAATCTACAATATTTGTAAACTAAAAATATGTTGTTTTAGACGTCTTTTAAGTGAAATTTAATATCACACTTAGGTAGGAAGTGCATTCCACAGAATAGCAACTTTCAAAGTGAAATAGTTGGAATAGAAATTGGTATGGCAAGTTGGAAGCTTGAGGAGGTTATTACTTCGCAACCTAAGTTCAAGGTAAAAGAGAATCGGAACCAAGGAAGCTGAATCGCTCTTTTACATAAGAGGGAGCGAAAGGATTATCTAGGATTGAATAAAGAAGGGTAGGCATACGGTAATTCCGGCGAAGTCTAATAGGAAGACATCCAAGCTGGTGGCGACAATCAGAGATGTGATCAAATTTACGCAGACAAAGGACAAATCTTATACATACATTTTGTAACCACTCTAATTGAATACCTGAAGAAACCAGGCAATAAATATAATATTATGAATGTTACTGTCCATTACATACTTTATCTAGGTAATTAATAAAATTCCTAGAGATTGTATAAATTACCTGCTGTTCTACAATATATACCTATAATATATAAAATAAATATATCTTAGAAACTATTTTATTTGGTGCCAGGGTGGCACCTAATGAGTGCACCTGGATGCACTTATGCGTCTTGTACATATATTATACAGAGATTAATAAATAAACTGAATTTTTAGTTAGATTGAGAAATTTGAATTTTCGTTTATTTTTAATTGTTAGAAGTTGTAAGAACTCTCGTTATTTTTATACATTAGCATTTTTTTTTAAATCAGTGCCAGCCAAGGAAAAAAAGACATCAAGAGATAACTACTAAATTATTCTTATTTTATTTTTATTTAACTAAATATTTTCATTTTTCGCTCTGGTAACCATGCAAAGCGCGGCGTTAAATTCCACCATAACACGCAGTGCCTCAAGAATTCGGTGGAAAGTGGGGAATGAAGTATGTTAACACATTCATTCAATCTAAAATTATAGTATATAATTATATACTATAATCCCTCTATCTACCTTGCTATGTGCGGGATATATATTCATTTTAGCTTCACTTTAAATAATAATATTTTTTATTCACTTAAATTGAAAATAACACTAAAACAATATTTTTATTGGAAAAATATATAATATATAATTAACACATAGTTTTTACATAAAAGATTATCTTTTGAATTGATTATGAAATTATAATACTTATCGTGCGTGTGAATGTATTGAGATGTCAAATCTTTATCGTTAAGTATATAGCTGCGCTCGAGCACAGTCCATTCAGCGTTGACACGACGCGCACTAGCACTAGGCTGACATCGAAAATATTAAAAATAATAATATTTGACGATTAAATTCTATTTATTCAATATAATAAATTTATTTTGTATAGTAATAAAGTTTTATACACCGTGTTTGATTAATTGTATGTACATATATTTTTTGAATAGTGTACGGTGCTTTAATGTGGAATTGATTCAAAATGAACGGTAAGTTATGTTTTTCTTTGGTACTATTTTAGTTAAAAACTGTTTTAATTTTATTACAAAAAAAATGATAGTATTAATTTTGTTTCAAATTGTTACAAGGTCAGAACGAGCAATATTGTTTTGTAACAATAAAATTTCTTAAAATTTATTCATATCAATATTTATTGTAGAATTTATTTAAATAGTGAATATTTTTTTTTGTATTATTTTACTAGATTTTTACTAGAGCATGAAAAGTCATAAATATGTTAGTATACTAACTTATATGATTATTATTAGTATTATAATAAAAAAAATACTATTATAAGTATTTTTTATTAATTTATCCAATGTTAATATTTTTAAAATCAAACTTTCTCCTGCATAATATGCAGCTATGTAGACTGAGTAAACCTAGTGTTAGGACACTCCCGCCTCAACTTTTCATTGTTTGCTGATCATAGAGAGTGCATTTTTACAACAGTAAATTGATAAAGTTACATGCGATTTTTTTTATATTAAATATTAAATCAAATAAAAAAATATATAGTTAAAATTGAAACAGCATTTTATACACCTTGGGACGTTTTATATTGACATTTCACGAGTGGTAAATTAAGATATCATAGTAATAAATATTTGAGACAATTTCATCTTAGCTATAAGGCAGTAAATAATATTCATATTTGTTTTGCGGGTAGGCAGAAAAAATATTTTAAAGTCCATTTTCTTCTATTACCTTATTTAAACATTGTATTAAATGGCCTACTTTAAAATGGTGATAAAATAAACTAATAAGATGTACAATAATTTTATAAATTACAGCAAAAAGTATAGGTATAGGTTATTTTATATTGCAAATAGATTACATAATATAAGAGAAAGAAAAATAAAATGAATAAAATTTACCCAAATGGAGACTAAATTTATGATTATCGGGTCTACATGTTCTCACATGCTTTATGATGGTGTCAATTCATTAAATGTTTTGAAATACGAATTTGCTTTTATATTATCGCTTTGTTCATTTTAGTGATAAATTATAGTTTAAAAACTATAAATTTAAAAAGAACACATTAATAAGAGGTATAATGTAATGAGCACAAACTCGGTCTCTCATTCTCTCTCTGTTTACTAGAAGGCAGTCCAAAGCAATATAAGCCATCTTCCAATTCCATCATCAGACCAGCTCTATGGTGCTAAAATATTGTATAATCATTAAATCTACACATAATTGCCAAATTTCATGATGATAAAAAAATTAGAAATGCGCGTTATTCAGATTCTTAGATTTTATAACATAGTTCTTTAGTTTTCCAGACATTTGCGTGTTAAGTAATGGAACTCAACGCTGCGCTTTTTGATAAGAGCGGGGAAATGAAAATACTTTATGTTTTTTTTTTTTTCCTCCGAGGTGGGAACCCATAATCATTGTTAACTGCCAGAAACTAATCCACTACACAACGACGGCCTTGGTATAACGTAATACGTCTATATACGTAATTTCATCAAATTGAGAATGTCAATATTAAATGTTATGCATAACAATAAAATATAAGCTGTCGTTAATGTTTCGTTGTTTTGTAATATACTGTGTAAGCCAAATGTTTATTGTTACGATACCGTAGACGCGCACTTTGGCAATGGTTGTACGTAAAGGCTATAGGTTCAATTCATACTCAAAGCAATGTTTATGATTGAAAAAAAAACCTCTTTAATCAAACTATGGCTTTGTCTTCTAAGTAGTACACATAATGTCCTTAAAATGAACATCGAGAACGGAGTATGTTAACATTATGTTTTTTTTTTATTTTGTTAAGCGAGAGGAATACGTACATACGTACATATATACATACATACATTTAAGAAAATATTATTATTATGCAGTTTAGACGTAGACGTAAGTCGTTAGGAGTACAAGTGTGTGACTGTAAACGCGACAACTTGTGGGTTCGATTTCCACTAGAGGAAATAAAATATTGAATATTTGCATTTCCTCGCTTTGGTAATGAACATGGCTTTGTGGTTCTGCCACTCAGCAATAGCTCCAGAATTCGGCGAAAAGTGGGGAACGGTAGTATCTCAATGGGGACAAATATCTTAATACTAAGTTCCTAGGTTCCCTCTGCCTACCTTGTTATGTGAGGGATACAGCGTGAAGCTAAAAAAAATATTATTCCGTAATTAACGGAAGCACGTTATTTTCCTATTATACCTACATCAATATAAGCGCGTTCGAGCGGATGCAAACTGACTTTATTTTCCACAATGCGTCATTTTAATTGTGCATACTATTAACAAGTAAGAACGAGTAATAATAGCTACTTATTTGTTATCTTGTATGATGTTATGAAATGTGTTATTTATAGCTGTATGTTTATACCTTTTATTATACTTGTGATTTTTTTGATTTTTTTTCTTCAAATTAATATGTTTTACGGTGAAGATAGAAGATTACTTTCGGAGTTTTATAAGAATATAAAAGTTTACTAATAAGTGAGCAAGCTAACGATTTTTAGAAGAAAATAATGTAAGGAGAAAATTAAAGAAGTAATAAATTAAAAACACTAAATAACTGTATGGTCGTACCTTGACGCTATACCTCGCAGCCGAGTAGGATTTTATTATGTCAATGGAAAAGGACTATCACGCTGAACATCTTAAACTAAGGTGGCATTTTATTATTTCTTATAGTTAAGCTGGACTGTTATGGTTGTTTAACAGAGTTCATGTTCAATTTTTATATGTCGAAGGAAAATATCTATCACTTTAAAAGAAATTGTTAAGGCTTCTAACGGTTTTTTTACTGAGATTTTTTTTATCTTTCACTCATACTATATGGGAATTACGTTAAGTTATAAGTTTTAATATTCACACACCTATATAGATCAAAGTGCAAACGGTTTGAATACAATGGTAACGAAATGATTATAAATCTTTTATTCAGTTTGTTAGTTTATGACTTGAATATTTGGTACGATAGCTGGCGTTTCGAATTATGTGTTCAAATACATATTATATTCAGTAAGAATTTAGCTAAGTCACTGTTCTCCATTTTTTTCTGCACTTAGAGAAGTCAGTCAATGGGTGTTGAAAATGACTTATTTAAAATCTAGATAGGTACTTTTAACTATGTTTTTTGTTTCACACTTTATTCATTGCGGAGGAGCTGAATGACTCTGAGGTCTCTGCACAACTCCTTCGCCTCGTACTCTGTCGTCAACCTCTTCATATATGCATCCTGGGTATAATAGATTTTTGTAAAATATGACAGTTAAGTATTTTTAATAATTTGAGGACTTTTCTAGCTGTGAATGAGCAATATAATTCTGTTGCTTTATCAGTGAAAGTAGTGCTTTAGGTTTATTCTGTCTATTTCTATTGAAGTTCATGTTTTTTATGTCTTCTATCTTTTCGTTTTGCAATATATCGAAGTATGTTACGAATAAAAAAATTTTTTGATTTTCACTCGCCCGTCTACCCGTCTACCCATAACCACAGACTACTGCAAAGTGTTCGAAACGTCGGGTTTTCAAATATGTATAAAACGCGTTTTCAAGAGTTTAAAATAGACACCATCATCTTCATCAGCCTGAGCTCGTCCACCACTGAGCCAAATCTTCGGCTTACATCCAACCGTTGCCAACCTTTGTTGCAACTTAGTGTATGTGTGTATGTGAGACATTATTTTATAAATATTGAATGCGAATTAATGAATGGATTTTTAAATACATACATCAAGTGAATATAAACGAAAACTATAAAAGTCAACGATCCTAAAACGAAAATTAAAGAATGAAATCTCATTCAAAAGCTATACTTAATTAAAAATCATAAGTACATAAAAAACAAAGGATACTGAATGTTAAATCGAAGTTTGGAAGTTGGTTAAAAACAACTTAAATTTTGTCATTCCTTCGAGTGGATATCGAACCCATGGTCATCTCGTCATACACTATAAAAAAATTAAAAAAATAAATTAGCTTCACGCTTCCCGCACACAGCAGGGTAAGCAGAGGGAACCTAGTGTTAAGACACTCCGTTCCCCTTTTGCTGCCGAATTCTGGAGGCATTGCGTGTTGAGTGGCAGAACTCAACGCCGCGCTTAACCTCGACACCAGAGCGAAGAAATGGAAATATAAATTTAAGTAAATATTTCATCTCCTCGAGTGGGGATCGAACCCACAACCAGTCGGTTTTGCAGTCACACCTCGTGCCGCTGCGCCACGACCGGCCTCTACACTATAAATATCTAGATATAAAATACTTTGTTACGAGTTTTACTACGATCATCATCTTACTGTAGTAGGTACTACACATAAATCTTGTTTTGCGGAAAACAAGCAATCATTTCAAATACTTTACATACTTATGACGTATTGTTACATAATTTTGTTTAACATGTTAATACAATTGTAAAGAATGGTTTATTTATTATTTAACACGTTTGGGGCGTTTTAGTCATTAACCTTACTAAGCCAAAGGTAAATTATTTAGCATTTAAAAAATGAAGCTCGCTAGTTTTTGGTGTTAATATTTAAAAATGTTATTGCATAGTTATGAGAGAAAATACTTAAAAAACGTATAAAAATATCCTTACGTCATATAACTATTAATACAATATTTTTTAAAATATTTCACTTGGATTTGGATTTTGATTTAACCCTCTGCGACTGACGTGGCTTAATTTTTACAATTATATTGACGCAGTAGTCCACGAGGCACCTTTTTTAACAGCAAATATTTTTATACAATTACCTTATGTAGCTATTTTATTTATATTTATTAGATCACTAGTATATTATTTATATTAAATTTATTTTAAACTAGCGGCTCGCCCACGGCTTCGCCCGCTTAAAATACATGATTACTGATATAATAAGCACAATCGATTGACAACTATAATGACTTCTAATATGATTTTTTTACGACATTATCGTCAAAGAATTTTTGATTGTTTTAAATAAAAAAATACGACCATTGTTGATATTTGATATTTATAAAATATACATAAAGCTAATTATGTATTACACGTATATATTTTTGTAACTTTATGTTCTTTTTACCTATATAATATACGTCTCATCATAATTCTAAAACTCTGTTAAATGTGCT